>OX457027.1:1089315-1237053 GCA_949752745.1 Protula sp. h YS-2021
TACAGCTCATGTCGTTATAACAGATGTCGTTATAACCGTCTTCAGTGAAAGAATACTGTAAATAAAGGTTTTATGAAAAGAGTGTCATTGTATTCACGTTGATTTCAATGCACTTTTTGGTAATACAAGAAAATATTTACGTATTTTTTCACCATGGTATCTTTAGAATTGTGTGTATGGTGAAGGCGAAGCGGGGTTTGAAGAATATTCAAGTGTGGTCTGAAGCTAAAATAAACGAAGAAAAAAACAACATACAGCAAAATAGATCGGCAAAAATAATTATTAACGAAAGTAAATACGGACAAATGTAAATCGTTTCTTTCTCCGGGATTGAACAACATTTACTTTACAAAGCTAATCCCCGTGTTTCTACAATAACACGTGTAACTGTGCCAAGATAAATACTCTCTAAATTGCTTTCGAAGAGAGAAAACAGAGCTTTCTACATGTTTCTTTATTTTTGGTTCAGGGGAGGAGGGGGAGGGGGGGGGGGTCACCGCACAATTGATAAATTGTTGTCGCAAACCCGATAGATAAATAACACACGCAGGGATCCAGTGTGGATCCAGAAATGATCGTCAAACAAGGGATTGGAATCCAGGACTATCCAAGGTTTGTCGGATATAATGAGAAAGAAAAATGAAAGGAAAGTTGAAGCAGGGTTCAGTGCACTACATCCAGAACGGATCGCCAAACATCCAGAACGGATCGCCAAACATTTCAACGGATTGCCAAACATTTCAAGTTCTTTCCCGCTGTCCATCTTTGTTCGTAATGTTTGTTTGTTTGTTTATTTCTTTCTTTCTTTCTTTTTCACGCATTAAATCCATTTCTTCCTTCGGGTTCGACTGAAGTCCAACAAAAATTTCCCGAGGTATTTTACTGCGACTAGTTTTATTTGTTTACTTCATGCAGACATTTTGAAAGGAGATATCCTCACAAGTGCACGCCCTAGAATTGTCCCACAGACGCAAAGATCAAGGCACGCAAACAAACCGCCATAAGGCACTCGTATGAGACTGGACTCAGTCTGGAATGTTTCATAATAAAAGGTACTCATACACGTCAGGCATCTCCAGATGGAATGTTCTCACGCCAACCAATCACAGCTGTTGCCGGGGAGGGGGGAGGGAGGGGAAGAAGGGGAAGAGAGATCGGGGAAGAATGGGGAAGAAGGAATAGGAGGGGGGAAGAGACTGAGCATCTCCACATGGAATGGTCTAATGTTAACCAATCACAGCTGTTGCCGGGGAAGATCGGGGAAGGCAGAAGGGAGGGAGGGGGGGGGAGGGAGGGGGGGCACTGATATGCTCTCATTTTTTTTAACACTGGCTTTACACAGGAGATCTCCGTGAGTTAAACTGAACACAATGTCTACGGAAGAAGTTTAACAATTTACAGACAAAACTATGTTGGTCCTGACATGTCCAATAACCCCCCCCCCCCCCCCGCCTTCCCCGCCACCACTCTAACCCCATCCTGCTAGGGCGCCTGATTATTTACAACCCCCCCCCTCACCCAACACATCTGAAGATCCCCCCCCACCCGATCAATAAAACCCAGTCAATTTATTTGCAAAAAAGTTTTAGGGTGACGGCTAGTTGGGCCTATGATTTCTTTGGGCATTCTTGAATTCTGCCCCAAAGTGGGGAGGGGGAAGGGGGCGGGGGTGGACCTCAGTCCTTAACTTAATGTCTACAAGACCACATGCGTATTCCAGTTCTCCCCACCTATTCCAAAAAATTAAAAAATAAAGAATATAAACATCGAAAGTAAATCTTGAACTGTCCAAGCTCTTATGTTACAGCGAGTGGGCCGGGGGTGGCGGGGAGGGTGTCGTCACAAGTCTTAGGGGGGGAGGGGGGAGGGATGTGTATACTCTTACCTTACGGCGAAAGGGCGGAGGGTAGGGGGCGGAGAGGGTGTCGTCACAAGTCTTGTGTATAATGCACGAGGGACATGGTGAGGAGGGGGGAGGGGAGGGAGGGGGAAGGATGTGCATACTCTTACCTTCCGGCGAATGGGCGGAGGGTAGGGGGCGGGGAGGGTCTCGTCACAAGTCTTATGTACAAAGCACGTAGGACATGGTGGGGGGGAGGGGGGAGGGATGTGCATACTCTTACCTTACAGCGAATGTGCTGAGGCTGGGGTCGGGGGGGGGGGAGGAAATGTTGCCACAAGTCTTGCGTACAAAAGCACATGGGCGGGAATGCGTGGGAGGGAGGTATTGCGCTTGCAGACTTCAGGGATGACCCTTCAATCACCTACAGTATTAAAATCACTTCATCGCGCTTTTGCATATCTCTCCATCACACATCTTATTAAGCACAAGTCTCAATGTCTACATCACAATTTTATACTTTTTGAACTAGCAAGCTTAAATACGCACTTTTATACATTTTTTACACTAATTATTTACAGATCTAGAGAATGAGAAAAACGCACTTGATTTTGATGAAAAGTTCTATTTTGATTACAAACAGCATGTTACTAAATTCGCGACACTTTTTTATTGACATTTTTGCTAACACAATGCACCGCCACACAAGACCCATGTCACAGCAGGAGCTACAGGTGAACATAATCATTTTGATATTTAAAAAAATGCTTATTATCTTCAGTGTCACCACGGGGGAGGGGCGGAATTCCACGGGGGCTTGTTTGCACGGAACACCGGCTCTGCAAAAAATACCCACTGGCTTCTCCAAGTGTAACCCATTTAAAAATGGAATATACATACATATGTATATATACATATATATATATATATATATATATATATATATATATATATATATAAAACACATATTAAATGCCGTCCAGTGAAAGACAGAACACAAGTAAATAACATGCAGTTGAATACACATACTCGAGTATAAAAATATGAAAATATTCCACACAGTCGTTAGGAAGATTAACTACTCAAGGGTGAGTATAATGGTTCTCTACGCAATCCACCCGTAAACAAAAACATAGGAGCAAAACCAACAACGTATCACTTGAATACTGGACTAGAAACTGAAAACACTCTACACGTTAAGGGTGGGGGGGGGCGGGGGCAGGGGTGCACATAAGACCTTCGCATTTCGCCATGGCGAAGGTGAATTTTAGGCAAAAATTATTATAATAAAATCAAAAATATGGACTGAATACTACCGATGTAGTTCTATAAAGACATAAACTGAACCATATAGTTAAGAATATGTATACTGTAGTTTAGATGCAATAAACAAATTAAGTTCCAGTTTTAGTAAGAGGGTTAATTTGGCGAAGGTGAATTCGATTTGGCGAAGGTGAGCTGAACGGCCTTCGCCAAATTGGTGAAAGTGAAAAAATCCTTATGTGCACCCCTGGGGGGAGGGAGCGATGACGAGGGGTGGGGGCTGAGGAGGGAGTCGGTTTCTTATCAGCTACGCGGTTTCATTGGCTGACCTTGCGTGACCTTGAGCAGAACACGTGACCACACTTTACGGATATCCTGGCGCACATGCGCATTGCGTTCCTTCATGCGGTTACTGATCTCCTGCAGATCCACAGTCACCATCTTAGTCACCAGATCCTCCACCGAGTCATAATAAATCACATGTTCCCACTGGTAAAAATCCGCGTAGTTGAGCCAGAATTTCACAGCGTCCTCATCCATGTCGTTATTGGGATCGGGAATGTCAAGGACGCCGGAAATGGCCGACTTGCTCATCCGGTGGCCCAAGTAGCCCATCCACGTGCGCTGACGGACCACCTGATACTGCACGTGCCACTTGGCCAGCAGGTCGATGGACGGGAAAAACAGGGGTACATTCATGCGGTACTGCTCCGTCAGGCTGGACATACTGATCTGATACGGGATGTAGACGATGCCCGGGTGGGCGGCCAGGTCGGCAAACAGGTACTGTGGGTACAGCTGGCGAAGTGGGAAGAGGGCGACGTCGATGCGTCGCTTCATGACCACCTCGTCGAACTCGGTGAAGAAGTTATCGTACAACTCTGTATTGTGTATGGGCGCCATGAGGAACTGTTTACGCGTCGGGTTATAAGTATCCTTCAAGTACCCGCAGTAGTTTGGGATCACCAGCGGTTCAATACCCGTGAAATACTCGATGTACTTCGCGTCGTAGAGATTATTGGCGGCCACGAGGCTGCGACTGTCCCTGGACACATTCAGCAGGAGCGCGTTCAGCGCGCGCCATTTCTCCGGCTCGGGTCGGGCCTGTTCGTAGCGAATCGTAGCGATGATGATCATGCTCTTGTTGAATTTCACAAACGCCTCGCACATGGCCACGGGGAGTGTACAGATGAACGCTGTGACTCGCTTCATGGTCAGGTCATTCTTGTAAGCGCTGTAGAACTGGTCGATCAGCTGCGGGGTCAGCCGCATGCCGTTTTCTTTGTTGATCACGCGCAACCCTTTGGCGCACGTGCCCACGCTGCCGCAGTAGTAAGAGAGACTGTTATCCAGAATTTTGACCCCGATCGGGGTGAGGAGACTCTTGAAGTCCATGACGGGGGTGACGTGGAAGTCCTGCGACCAGAAGACGGGACGGTGACGTACGACAGCGCGCACCGCGTCTTCATCGAAGCCGGTGTCGTGGACGAAGACGCACTCGGGGCGGATGTACTTTCTGGGCCACAGGTAGGCGTCGTCCACATCGACCTCCTGGTCGTTGGAATCGAAGCGCTGGCCAACGAACTCATTTTCGGCCCGCAAGATCGGGAAGGGCTGGGATCCGGCCCACGACGTGCACGATACACTGTCGTGGCAATAGCAATGGTCCTGCACTTTGGCCCAGATAACCTCCTGCAGGAACTGCCGGTCTGACGTATAGCCGCGCATGAGGGAGCGCCACGATTTGCCCACGACCGGTACGAGTTTGGAGGGCATGCCGCCGATTAGGCCCGGGACGAGCGACTGATTCGCGTGTCTCGGATGATCCCGGATGCAGTGGAACGGACTCGTCGTCCGCAGCCAGCTCTTTAGGGCTGCCGCCTCGCGCTCACTTGGTCGAGTATTCGGCCCGCGAATAATAAACCGATCCACCGATGTGTCATCCGCGACTAGAAATCGCCACAGATTCGGTGACAGCTGCCTGGAGGTATCCTCATCCAACCTCACCACCTCCACGCCCATATTATCCAGCTTCTTCACAATAATATCCAGCGGTGACACATTCTCCGACTTGCCCACGTAATAACTCACATAGACGCGTACGCGCCAATTCGGGTACAGAATCGGCACCAGTTGCGCATACCGCAGCGCGCCATAGATGTAATCCATGTTGGATCCGTAGAGCGACATGGAGATGACGAGCTTGGAGAGCAGGTCCCACGCCTTATCCAGAGCGTCCTTGTGCCGGAGTCTCTGGATCCACCGCTTCAGGATGTGCTTACCGATCTCCACTTCTATGCCCACCCTCTGCGCACGCTCGTAATGCACCACGTAGCGGTTTCCTGAAAAAAAGGCAACCACTGTATAGCTCAAACTGGTCAGTCACTTAGTTGATAATAACATCAACCTGCCCATTGCTTCCCTAATTTACAAAACTCTTTGCCTGTCTTTCACGTTTTAAAATTTACGTTTTAAGTACAGAAATACGACTAATTTTGGGGGGTCGCTTCTTGGAGCAGTTCCATTCATAACACTGACACCAAAGGGCCGAGAGTTGTTATTCCCTACTTTAACGACCACCATTTTGGTCAGAAAAGAGAGAAAGTGTTGCTTATATTATGACTATCACCACGAATGATCAATTTTTTCAAGATCCCAAATCCCGGAGGTTTATAAAGTTCCTGACATATTTCAGGCACTTCCCAAACTCCATGACTGAGTCACGAAAGTTTACAAACTTCCTGGAATTTTCAGGAACCTTGTAAATTTCTTGAATTGACACTTTGCCTGTAACATGTCAAATGTATTGAACCCAACTAAGCATGTCACACATAATATACTTTGTTGAGGTCATGCATGCTTAGTTTACATACTTAAGGGCTCTATATTTTAACTTGCTGGGGGTCATACATTACAGCTGGGACTATATATATATATATATATATATATATATATATAGCTATATATATATATATATATAGCTATATATATATATATGTATATATATATATAATGGATAGTTCCAACTAAGGATATAATGTATGCTCCCCCCCCCCCACCTCTCACCCCCAACTAAGTATATTGTGCATGCTCTCTCTCCCTCTCTCTCTCCCCCTCTCTCCACCTCCCTCCCCTCATCTGTTGTTTTTTTTTCTCAATTAGCTGAAACCTTTGTCACATGAATATTTTTGCCACAACGTTTCTTGATACTTTAGGTCTTTACTCGATTTGAAAGCCAAAAAATCACACATTAGCTCCGTAAAAGAGCGTTTTAAACTATGGAGCTTAAAGAGAGAAATAAAATAAAAAACAAAATACATTACCCATCTCCATGGTGTGTTTTACTCGAACGCCGGGAACTTTGTGCGCTCGCTCCGGGTAGTACACACCTGCCCAACAAACACACATATACTGCAATGTGGCACACACCTGCCCAACAAACGGACACATATACAGCGGTATGGCACACACTCGTCCAACAAACACACATATACTGCAATGTGGCACACACCTGCCCAACAAACGAACACATATACAGCAGTATCACACACACCCGTCCAACAAACACACATATACTGCAATGTGGCACACACCTGCCCAACAAACGGACACATATACAGTAGTATCACACACACCTGCCCAACAAACACACATATACTGCAATGTGGCACACACCTGCCCAACAAACGGACACATATACAGCAGTATCACACACACCCGTCCAACAAACACACATATACTGCAATGTGGCACACACCTGCCCAACAAACGAACACATATACAGCAGTATCACACACACCCGTCCAACAAACACACATATACTGCAATGTGGCACACACCTGCCCAACAAACGGACACATATACAGCGGTATGGCACACACTCGTCCAACAAACACACATATACTGCAATGTGGCACACACCTGCCCAACAAACGGACACATATACAGCGGTATGGCACACACTCGTCCAACAAACACACATATACTGCAATGTGGCACACACCTGCCCAACAAACGAACACATATACAGCAGTATCACACACACCCGTCCAACAAACACACATATACTGCAATGTGGCACACACCCTGCCCAACAAACGAACTATTTTACAACTACCAGAAGCTTGCCAGGCACCTCCCATCCCCACCCCTACTCCGAACTACTAATTATCTTCGCGGCGGAGCGTTCTTATCATGATATTTCGCTCAGGAATAAGCAGTCCAAGCAGAATCCACCAATTGCTTTCACTTTCTTGTTTGTTTATTTATTTTATATATAACACTGTATTGTTTAAAATAAGAATTCTGAAGCAAAGAAGAAACCAGATATTTTTCGGTAGGCTATTCGGAATAGACTACCGATAAAACGAATGTCACAGAACATCACTTTTTAAATTTCAATACTGAATTACCGAGATTTTAATAAAAAGCCAAATGGAATTTTTCAATATTGTTGTTTTTCCTTTCGACAAAAGACAGAATTTATATTGTTCAAACTTACTTACCCCCCCCCCTTCTGGGTCTGTGCTCTCACCTTATTTTCTGTAGAATAAAAATGTGCTACAGATCTCATACACTGCATGATTATAAGAACATTCGATTACAAGAATGAAATGATCTTAAGGTAGGACTTGATTAAAGCTAGGCGATTATCTGGTCAATTGCATAGATTCTCGATTAGAGGATGGGGATTACCTTTATTATGAGATGAATTTGAATGGGATTGAGCTTTATATTGAAGAAATAAAGTGCAAAATAAAAATTTTATCCTTGTCATTTTAGTAGAGTTTTATTGTAGAGTTGGGGGGGGGGGTAAGGGCCAGGGGGGTAATCACCTAGGGGGGGTATTCACCAGGGGGGTAATCACCAGGGGGTAATCACCGCAGGGGGGTATAGGCCGGGGGGTATAGGCCGGGGGGGTAATCACTGGGGGGGTAATCACCTAGACTCAAAAAAATGAAGCATTATTGATTTCTGTGACATTCGATTTATCGGTAGTCTATTCCAGAATAACCTACCAAAATATCTGGTTTCTTATTTGCTTCAGAATTCTTATTTTAAATAATACAGTGTTATATATTAGATATATATATATATATATTACCTATATTTAACCTTTTGCGTTTATGAATGCTCCCTTGCAGACGAGTCGATGCTAAATTTCAATAACCCACGTGCAATGTCTCAATAACCAACCTACCAATTCCCACAAGCCACTAGTAAATTTTCCACAGTCCACTAGCAAATTTCCCACAATCCACTAGTAAATTTCCCACAAGGCACCTGTAATCCAGTCATCTGCGAACCAATCGGTGAAGACACGCGGGTAGTAGAAGCCGAAAATGTCGACGTGCGTGCGGTGGACGAAGTCGTGCGTCAGGATGGCGATGTTACCTGCAAATAAATGACCACATTTCTGCGATGTTACCTGTAAATAAATTACCACATTTCTGCGATGTTACCTATAAATAAATGACCGCATTTCTGCGATGTTACCTGTAAATAACTGACCACATTTCTGCGATGTTACCTGTAAATAAATGACCACATTTCTGCGATGTTACCTGTAAATAAATTACCACATTCCTGCGATGTTACTTGTAAATAAATGATCACATTTCTGCCATGTTACCTGCAAATAAATGACCACATTTCTGCGATGTTACCTGTAAATAACTGACCACATTTCTGCGATGTTACCTGTAAATAAATAACCACATTTCTGCGATGTTACCTGCAAATAAATGACCACATTTCTGCGTTGTTACCTGTAAATAAATGATCACATTTCTGCGATGTTACCTATAAATAAATGACCGCATTTCTGCGATATTACCTGTAAATAAATGACCACATTTCTGCGTTACCTAAAAACAAATGATCACATTTCTGCGATGTTACCTGCAAATAAATGATCACACTTCAGGGATGTTACCTGCTGACCCAAATAACTGATCACTTTTCGGCGATGCTACCTGAAAACAACTGATCACATTTCAACCTGGTGACCTGCAAATATCTGATCGAATTTCAAAAATGTTACTTGTAAATAAATGATGACACTTCAGTGACGTCATCCGAAAGTGTAACAAATAAATGCCATCATGGTCAGACTCCGGATTACTTGAAGAGTTCTTGCGAGTGGCCGGAATGACAAAACTATTTTAAGCCAAGAAATTCGAGCGTAAGGAGGACAGGAGAGTTGCACTATCCCCCACCCGTCCCCCCTCCCACCCCTCCCCCCTAGAATCAGTACCCGAATATCAAAATAACTAGAATGCACAATATTCCCGTTTTATCTAACCAATGTAATTTTGTTTCAGTGTGATTAGTAATAAGCAGGGTTGGCAAAACAGCGGCCAAATCTAGATTTTGCCTTGCCGGCGGCAAAATCTGGCAATTGCCGGGAAAATTTGGCCAAATCTGGTCAAATCTGGCAAAATCTGGCAAAATTTAAGATCATCAATTATCGCCAGGTTTTTTTTTATAATTGGGGAAACGGAGTTTCTAACTTTGATATGTATAATAAAAAGGTATTCAGTTGAACTTCTGTTTACTAAACATCAAAACACTGTATTCAACCAGAGATTAAGAATGCTCGAGTTTCTAACTTTTATCGGTATAATAAAATGGTGTTTAGTTAATCTTATGATTATTAAACGTCAAAACACTGTATGAAACCGGAGATTAAGCAGGGCTGGTATAAAATGTTTCTTGAAATATTTCACTGTAAAAATTTCAGAAATTTCACATGTTTTGAAATTTTTAAATAAGAAATAAGTTGGACATAGAGAATACCAGATACTGACGGATGACTATCAACGGACTTTCATCTTAAGTTGTCAGTTAACACACTGCGTTGGCATAACTCTACCAGCAAACAATGCATCCACAGAAATCCTGCGTAGTCTGTGACTTTTGAGTAACAAAGCTAGCAGTTGCTGGCCTATGGCACCGTTGACACATCTACTCTGGGTATCTGAGCGGGTGTTTCTAAGAGGTGGGGAGAGAGACAGGAGGGTTTATAGTAACTGCTGAAAGGGGGCTCAATGTTAATGGCACAGGGCAGGGGAAAGAGGTGGGAAATGTACACAATAGGTCAAAAATATAGCAGACAATATGTTAGCTAAACAAACAGGGGGCAACTCACGCCCGTGAGCTAGTTTGCTTCTAGTTTAGCACTGTTTGAATAGTCACCCCCAATTCTGCAATTAAGCAGTGTTTCCCATTTAAACGAGAACAATCTTTGCCTTTATCCGGTTTTACGATAAAGCAGTATGCAATTATCCCGTTAAAAATAATTTTATACAATAAACCTATTTATGTGTTTAACTGGTATGCGATGCAGCCATTTTATCTGTCTTAGTCTATGCGATTTTGACGGTGGTATTTGTTAAATTAAACCAACAGATATTACGCATAGCCTGGAAATGTGTTTTTTTGAATCCGCGACGTCTCGCATCTGGACATCTCGCATCCGACAACTCGCATCTGGACATCTCGCATCTGGACATCTCGCATCCAAATGAAAAAGTGGACATCTCGCATCCGTGATTTTTTGCTTGAATTATCATTGTGTTTTGGCGGTGGGGGGGGGGGGGGCTGGGGTTGGGGTAGGTGGTAATCATTTTATTTAGTGTATTTTGACCCTGTACTTTGTATATATGAAACAATCGAGACAACGCTTAGGTTTGCCCCGAATACTTTCGATGACTTCCATTCTAATTTTACCATTCAATAGCAAAACCCCTGATTTTGGACTTCAATATCTTACCTTTATATACCCTACTTTAAGGGATGGGGATTCGTGACTCCATCTTACCCGCCGCATTTTCGAACCTGTGCACATTTCCCTTCCAAACCGTGCATCAAAGGTAAATTTTTAAAAATTGAATAGATCAGTGGGATTAGTGGATGTGGATTCATTCTTAATACTTATCCGCCGCACGTTCATTAAATCCTTCATGCTTTTAAGTGCCTCTTTCGAGGGATTAGCATATATCAGTGTTGCCACGGAGTCGTCAAGAAAAAAAAGGATGAAAAAAAGGATAAAAAAGGATAAATTTGAGAAAAAAAAGTATGAAAAAAAGGATAATTCATATTTTGCTGAAGATCGAGAAAACATTAATGTTAATCATATTGTATCATTTTTTTGTAATTTCAAGGTTCGCGCTGGGTTCTCAGAAAAGTGAGTCAAAAGGGGAAAGTGTGACTAAGTTAGTTCCAGAAAAACTCTGTGGGTTCCGAAAAAGTGAGTTATTTCGTAAAAAATGCCCAAAAAGTGGTCAAAAACCCCGCCAACGCGAACCCTGAATTTATAATGCTCGTTTTCACAGCGACTGAAAAATATTTGCATACCTGATTGTACTTTACAAATTTATAAAGGAATTCGGTCAAATTGTGCCAAAAGAAGAGTTTTGAAAATTGGTACTAAATATTTTTAAATGCCCCCATTTAGCCAATTTTTAGCGGATCGCCAAAAAAAAAGTAATTTTTCAAGATAGGCCTACCTAGAGAATAAATGTTCAAAATTGGAAAGGAATCCGATCAAAATTGTGCGAGAAGAACCATTTTGAAAATTGGCAACCGAAAAATTTTAAATGCCCCCCATTTAGCCAATTTTTGGCGGAGCGCCAAAAAAAAATTTAAAGATAGGCCTACCTGGAGAACATTCGTTTAAAATTTGAGAGGAATCCGATCAAAACTTGAGGGAGAAGAAGCATTTTAATTTAAGTAAAAGTTTACACACATACATACGTACATACAGACGACGGATACCCCTCTATTGATGTGATAAGACCAGCCCGACATGGTCGGCTGGTCTAAAAAAAAAAGGTGCGCACGTACTTTATCGATGGTCCCTAGGGACATGCAACTCAAACTTACAGAATGAAGTTATTGAAAATCATTCAAGAAATAACAAGTTTGTCCAAGGACAAAGTCCCAGCTTACGAAAAGCAATAAGACCAATTCCAGCGTGCATGAGCAAGGGAATTTCCCTGAAAAATTAGGTTTCAAAGTTTGAGACGCAGCTAGGACTTCGAAAACCAATAAGATCAATTCAAGCGTGCATGAGCAAGGGAATTTCCCTGAAAAATTAGGCTTCAAAGGATGAGACGGCAAAGAGCTAGCTCAATAATTAATTTAGCACCGGAGCAGAACATAGCCCGATAAATGCATACAAAGATCTGTTTCCCAGAAACATGGGAAACAGATTTTGTGCATCTCTGATAGACTGAATAGTCTGCCACAGAGACACCCGAACAACGCTCGCATTTCGGACCAATTCCAGCATGTTTACTGCGAATGTTTATTTACCTTGTGTTGATGTGCGGTTCTTATTTTGGATCAGTGCGCAGGTTTATTTACCTTGTGTTGTTGTACGGTTCTTGTTTCGGACCAGTGCGCATGTTTATTTATTTTCGGACAAGTGCACAAGTTTCCATAGGTTGCCCTGATGCGCTGTTCGCCTTTCGGACAAGTGCACAAGTTTCTTTAGGTTGCGCTGATGCGCGGTTCGCATTTCGGACCAGTTTGCATGTTTAACTTGCGTTGATACGCGGTGCTTATTTTGGACCAATGTAAATGTTTATTTAACTTGAGTTGGCGCGTGGTTCGCATTTCGAACCACTGCGCATATTTATTTAACGTGCGTCGATGAGTGGTTCTTATTTCAGGCCATTGCGCATATTTCTTTAACTTGATTTGATGCGCGGTTCTTATTCTGGACCAGTGCGCATATTTAACTTGCGTTGAGGCACGGTGCTAATTTTGGTCCAGTGTGCTTGCTTATTTAGCTTGTATCGATGTGCGGTTCGCATTTAGGACCAGTGGGCATGTTTTTTTTTTTTCAACTTGCGTTAATGCCCGGTTCCCATTTCTGACCAGTTTGTTTGTTTATTTATCTTCCGTCGATGCGCGATTCACATTTCGAACCAATGCGTATGTTTATTTAACTTGCGTCGATGAGCCGTTCGCATTTTCCACCAGTGCGCATGATTTAACTTGTGCTGAAGCGTGGTTCGCATTTTGGAACAGTGCACATGTTTTTTTTACTTGCATCGATGTGCGGTTCGCATTTCGGACCAGTGCGCATGTTTGTTTAGGTTGCGTCGATGCGTGGTTCTTTTTTCGGACCAGTGCGCATGTTTATTTAACTTGTGTTCATGCGCGGTGTTTATTTTGGACCAGTTTGCATGTTTATTTAACTTGCATCGATGCGCGGTGCTTACTTTGGACCAGTGCGCATGTTTATGTAACTTGCGTGGATGCGCGATTGTTAAATGGGACTACTGCGCAAGTTCATTTAACTTGCGTTTATGCGCTGTAGGCGGAGATTCATTTAATTTTTTTTTTTCAAAAATCCCGAACAATATTGAAAGTTTTCCAATTCACTCAAAATGCACAAGCAGTATGCATGACACCCTAGAGACGGCTCATATAAAAAATAATGAAATCTGATTAAAACTGTAGGGAGAAATGCATTTTGAAGTTTTTTCTTCAAAAACTCACTAAAAATACAAAAACTGTCGACTGAAAAAGCACAAACGTATGCACGACCCTTTAGTGGTGCCTCATACTAAAAATAAATGATATCCGATCAAAAATGTAGGAGGAGATACATTTTAAAAATTTTTATTCAAAAATTCCCAAAAAATTCAAAAATCATCCGATCAACCAAAAAAGCCGTATACATGATCGCTTAGGGATGCATCACACCAAAAATAAATGACATCGAATCAAAATTGTTGGAGTAGATGCATTTTGAATTATTTTCGAAATTTTTGCTTAAAAAATTCCCCAAAAATACAAAAATTGTCCGATCGACGAAAAAAGCACCAGCCGTATGTGCGACCATTTAGGGGTGCCTCACACCAAAAATAAACCAAATCGGAGAAAAAAATGTAGGAGGAGATAAATTTTAAAATTTTTTCTTCAACAATTCGCCAAAAATTCAAAAATCACCCGATCGACTAAAAAAGCATAAGCCGTGTGCACGACCGCTTAGGGATGCATCACACCAAAAATAAATGACATCGAATCAAAATTGTAGGAGTAGATGCATTTTGAATTATGTTCGAAGTTTTTGCTTAAAAACTCCCCAAAAATATAAAAATTGTCCGATCGACTAAAAAAGCACAAGCCGTATGCGTGACCCTTTAGTGGTGCCTCATACCAAAAATAAATCAAATCGGATAAAAAATGTAGGGGGAAATACGTTTTAAAATTTTTTCTTCAAAAATTCGCCAAAAATTCAAAAAATCACCCGATCGACTAAAAAAGCACAAGCCGTATGCATGACCCCTTAGGGATGCTTCACACCAAAAAATAAATGACATCGGATCAAAACTGTAGGAAGAGATGCATTTTGAACCAAAGTTTACTAAATAAACAACTAACTAACGAACTAACTAACTAACGGACGCCGCCCGCAAACCGATAGGAATACCCCAGCTTACGTGTAACGTAAGCTGGGCTAAAAACTAATCAACATCATTTAGAATACTGGATATTTTACAGTGTGATAAGACATTGAATACGTTTACAGAATATATGTTTCAATTCCATGAAAAAAATACCCTTTCTCTACAGATGTATTGATTTTAACAATGCAACAATGCAAAAAAGTTGGAAATTACATACACATACAGTGTAAGAGCGGTTAATATTATGGCCTAACATGGGTTATGACTAGGGTGAGAAAAAATTATAGCAGAAAAAAAACATATAACTAATTAGGAAAAAATGATATTTTGAATGAAAAAAGAAAATGAAAAAAAAAGTATCAAAATAAAAAAAAAGGATGAAAAGCGAAAAAAAAAGTATAAAAAAAGGATGAAATTAAAAAAAAAGTATAAAAAAAAGTATTTAAGGATAAAAAAAGGATAAAATCGGGCTTTTTAAAAAAAAGGATAATCCTTTTAAAAAAGGATGATGTGGCAACACTGATATATGGATTCGCGCTGCACCGAACGTTGAACAACTCACAATGGCATTCACTGAGTACAAATCTAAGTCTTAACTCTTGAATTACCCCAAAACACTGTTAAAGTTCCCCCTTAAAAGCAGACCAAAATCACGGAAGCGAGATGTCCACTTTTTCATTTGGATGCGAGATGTCCAGATGCGAGATGTCAAGATGCGAGATGTCCAGATGCGAGATGTCTGGATACCGTTTTTTTTTCTAATGTGCTTTGAAAGATTTCAAAAATTTCAATGTTTCTGAAATATTTCAAAAATTTCAAATTTCATGAAATTTTTAAAAATTTCGAAATTTTTACCAGCCCTGAGATTAAGAATGCTCGAGGGGATTAATTTGTCGTGAAGCCACATACAAAGAGATGTAATTACCGGATATGCAACTATTCCAAATTACTACTGAAATTTATTACTCCGAACTACTACTCCAAGGTACTCATGAGTCAATCGACAGGGTAGTATATAACGTGCATCATCTGCAGAGACATTCATTGTAGAATTGCGGATTAGACTTTTTAACCGAAAATCCCCCTTTTTATGTACTTAAATACTCTACTATGTGCTATTGAATTTATGGGAAAGTGCATCATTTATGTAAATAAACGCGTGCTTGGGTGAATAAAACCAGTTTTACTACATTTCAAGAAAAGTAAATATTAAAATTAAATAAACAAAAAAAAATTGTTAAAAAAATTGGGCGAAAAAACCAGATTCTGCCAGATTTGGCCAGATTGGGCCACTTTAAGAGATTTTGCCTTGCCGGCAATTGCCGGGCAAATCTGGCCGGGCAAATCTGGCCGGCCAAATCTTGCCAACCCTGGTAATAAGTAACCCTTGTGCCAGAATATTCCCAGAACAATTGATTTACCAGTCGGAATGTCCTATTACCAATATTACAGGAAATTTCCAAGAGATTTTCTCACAATTCAGGAAAGTTATCGCTGTTTTAAAATGCTAAAATGATTAAAAATGTTCACAGCAAACTACACTAGAGCGGCCATTGCACACAAACAACAGTGCCTGTAACATTATCTAACCTGTTTAATTCAAACCAATTACATCTAGTTCCTAGCATTTCCAAACAAAAACACACGTCTCTCTCACGAAATCTGTAGATCTTTCAAAGCAGGGTTCGCGCTGGGTTCTCAGGAAAGTGAGTCACAAAAGGAAAGTGTGACTCAGTTGGGTCCAGAAAGACTCGGTGGGCTCCGAAAAAGTGGGTCATTTCGTAAAAAAGTGCCCAAAAAAGAGGACCAAAACCCCGCCAACGCGAACCCTGCAAAGCAAACTATAAAGTGCTTATAATAAGGTCGGGATAGGGAAGAAGACTGACCTTCTTTGAACCACGGCCCGGCGACGCCCACATTGGGCGGGTCGTACCGGAGGAGCTGCTCAATCAGCTTCTCCGTCCACCCGGTCGTCTCCATGACGGTGTCGTCATTGACGCGGTAGTAGTACGCCATGTTGTCCATATACGCCGCCATCATGGCGTCATTCTGCGCCCAGGCTGGGTGACCCGAGTGCTGGCACTCGACCATGTGTAGTGAGACGTTGATGGCCGGCGGGCACGCCCGCGCGGCCTCGCCATAGAATGTCTGTACGAAATAGTGATGCGATGTGTTCTTGATGAAGAACGGATCCTCATGGTCGTGCGCGACGTAGAAGTGATAGTCAAAGCCGTAGCTTGCCGTGCGACAGAAGGAGGCGAGGAGACCCTTGAAGAACGGTAACAACTCCGCCAGGCGCTCGGGCTCAAACTGCGGCTCCCACTGACCACGTGTCGTGATGGCACTGCCAATGGCGATGGTCTTCTCATGCGGCGGCAGCTGCAGCTGCGGCTCAAGTTTGTCCCCTAACTGGGCCTCAAAGCCAACGCGACGCGGTGCGGAGGTGTTGATTGCTACGGCGCGATGGGGCTCCAGTCGGGGAGCCTCCGTCGGTTTGCTGTCCCTGAGAATGAACGGTATCTCGGCGTTGTGCTCATGCGCGTCGCGATGGATCGAGAACTGGTGCCTGGCTGCCGAGCCGTCGCCCAGCAACACGGTGTCCTTGAGAGCGTGCAGAGCGCTGGATCCGCCAAGCAGATCCTGCATGGAGTAGAGCAGAATCACAGCCAGCAACAGTAAGAGGAACACCAGGAGGCGGGTCTTACGAATACGCATGTCTGTCGGCTTTCCTATCATGGCGCGTGTCCATGGAGACGACCTGTCAATCAAATGTTTTCATTCTCTTTTAGTGTAGTCGTGCATGTATTAGATTAAACGCTTTATACAGCAATATGTATTTTCTATGAATGCACGCAGAAGTATTGTGATTGACCTATCGATTTCAAACAGATCCCTCGACCATAACTCCAGCGGGGATCCACTTCACGAATCCTGCATAAATCTTTAAAAAGACTACCACACTATTAAACTGCGAGCATTGTTTTAGTGCCGATAGGGGTGCTATTTATGGCTGGCTATTTCAGGAATGTCATTCTCCCTCCCATTTCCTCAAATACTTCCTGAATCAAATGTGTCCCATTGGTTAGCAAAAACATACAACTTGCCCATATCCCAGCCTGTGATAGCAGATAAAGACCTCATAATCAGGGCTGGTATGATTTAAATCAGTAGATTTAACTCGTGATTTAAATCAACGTAAAAAAAATCACGATTTTTGATTTTTTTTTTTTAAATTGTTGATTTTTTTTTCTACTTAAAATGTGAGTCATAATCCACCTAAACGGACACCGACCACTGACTGAATGACAAGTTATGCAACAGCCTGTTATAGCAGATAAAGACCTCATAATCCACCAAAACGGACACTGGCCACTGACTGAATGACATGTTATGCAACAGCTGTACATGAGGCCAATATTAGAGGCATTGCAAGAAAAAGCCATCAGAACGATCGCCGTGTTTCCACTTTTTTTCAAGTGTGTCTAGCGAATGCAGAAACATTCGAGAATCTCCTGTCCCCAATGTAGTTAAATAACTATGCTTAGTTAACAAAAGAGCCGACAAAAACGAAGAGGAAAGGGTTATATCCAGCTACTGCAAAATATATCACGTAACATTTTACACAATGACGTCATACGCCTTTCTTTATTTTCTATTCGACTTTGATGTTAAACAGAAACCGTGTTACTTATCAAAGGAGTAACTGTACGAAGTCGATTCCACTTTCCGTTATCGAGATATTTTGCTTAACAACAGATAATTTTTTACGCGATGACGTCATATGCCGTACTCTTTCTGCTGCTCCAGGCATAATCTAACAGAATCTTTCGGACCTACCAAGCAACAATCCCGCCCAATTTGATCAGTCTCCGACGCTTAAAGGCTAAGAAAGCTTACACAAAATATTTTAACGTAATGACTTTGTACGCTTTCTTGATTTCACCACACATCTTAAAGGTTAAGATAGCCATCCGACTGATCCATAGAATATTCATATCACTTTGAAGTCGATACGACACTCCCGTTATAGAAATATTTTGCACACGAGATCTTGTTCAAAATATATGCACATTTTACGTGATGACGCCGTATCGTCCTACTCGCGAAAAAAACCGGATAGAATCTATCGAACCTGCAAAACAACAATCCCATTAAATTGAACTTTTTCCGATGCTCAATGTATGAGAAATTTTTTGTAATGACGTCATATGCTTTATTGATTAATGTAACACGTGTCAGAAGTGAACAGAACCGTCTGGTCTACCAAAACAACAAACATACCGAGTTTCAAGTCACACACGAACACATGATTCAAACACTTCACGCCTCCCCTCGGTTGTAGAAACATAATAAGGGCTGTTAGTTACGAAAGGAATGAATAGATCCAAATTGGTGAAATGAAGCAGAACGCCTTCCGTGAATGAAAATCAGTTTATTTTGTCAGGAATCTCAGAAAATGGAATATTTGAATAGAAAACGTTGTCCATTTTGCATGTGATTTACTTGATGGAGTTGGAATCTTACATTTTGTGATTAACAATTCTTGTATATTTATTATAACCAATTCTTCCTCACATATGCCCCATGACCGGATCACTCAAACAGATGCGAGGGATTTTGTCTTGCAACAGAATTGTTTGGACAGAAACTAACTTTTATCACTCTTTTTCCCAATGTTCGAGCACATTTCTCCCTTCTCAGAGGTTTAACAATAAGTTCCTGTCAATGATTGCTTTCCAGTTCACGGTTTCGAGTGCGCATGCTCAGAAGACGAAACCCGCAGGAATTCCAATGGGAAAAAAAAATAAAGAAACAAATAAGAAAAATACACTAAAAGTTAATTTTCTCTGCCATGGCCTCTCTGCAAATTGTCAAAACTTTATTTGGACCATGGAAAATTTATTCATTATATTATTATAACGGGTTTCTACCACAAAAGGCCGTTATATCTATTTCAAATTGGTTTTGATGTGTTTCTCCATTGACTTCTAGGTTCCTAAATGTCTCTTCTTCCATATTTATTCCCCAATACCGGAGTCCTATTTGTGTGTAAATCTCTTAGACGAACTGTGAATCCGCTTATTTATAAAGGTGCTTCATATTTTGTCTCAGTTACAGAAAAAATCAGTTTTTGTAATGGTAAAGCGTAGTGGTAAAAAGTTCAGTCATCGCTAAGTATGTCCCTGTTCCGGTTTGGAATTTGATGAAGGTCAAGGACATGTGTTGGGAAGAATTTTTTTCTCTTCTCCCATTGTTATAAAACAGCTTACCTCTGAGGAGATCAATCTGTTATGTATAAACATACAGCGGATGGATATTTCTATCCATCTAGCCGTACTGTGCATCCCTCAGTGTTAAGCGTACTTGCACATAAGCCAAATCACACTTTGGGTATTTCGCATAAAATGCGCAAGAATTTCGACTACGAGGAACAGGGTAAAAAATGAAAGAAATGATAGAAAAATATAGAAGAAATATCGCAAAAACAGCTCATACTTGAAACTCGGAACTATTTTGCCGAAAAGAGTTTTTTGCGTTTCGGCTGAATTCAGTTGGGATAAGGATTTAAATCAATGATAGAAAAAAGGCAAAAATCAACAAAATTCCATTTTGCCAGAAACATTCACATGTTGGTTATTAAAGGGACTGAAAAATATGCAAAACTCGGAACTATTCAACTACTCATAAGTTTTTATTGGCATTTGCTAAAGGCCTTCAAAGTACAACGGTAATCATATACAACTTCTGTGTTACGATTTCTTTAAAAGAAAATAATACGGAAATAACCCCAAATCTCCCGCAATAATTGACATTTGTTTGTATACAGGGAGCATACTTTATTACGTAAAATAGTAACAATAATTTTTGCAATTATCCACCAAAAAACTTCTACATTTATATTTCAAAAAGAACGTAAAAATAAAAAGTCAAATATTGTGGGTGTACAAAATAAATTTATATGTAATTCTGAATCTATCAACTATTTTAGTATGTATTTTACAAATAAACTACAATCCCTTTATTTAAATTTTCGGTCCCTTCACTTTGGTCACGTGACATTTAAAGGCCAGAATGTAAACAAACATTTGACAGGTGGGTGCGGAAGCTAACTTTTCTGCACTTTTATGAACAAATAAAAGATATACAGCTCACTAGAAACTGTGCCTGTTTTACAAAAAGGGCATATTGGGCATGAACTTTCTGTAGATGTTTGAATAATAGGGGCTGGTATGCAGGATTCATGCCTCAGAACATATGAAATTGACCCCTATTAGTGGAGCAATGGAAGGCTTCGTAGCTCTGACAGAGAGATATACGATGTTATACAAGTCAGAGCTACTCGGAGCTCCCAAAAAAATTGTAGTCGAAACAATTCCTCCACCGGAAAGACCCGAAGATGCGAACTGCCATGGCTCATTTAATGACTTTTTAAAAGGTGATTTCTCTCCTTTATGAGTACTGTTTTGTATGGTATATCCAGTACGGAGTAAAAAGGTATTATACACAACAGACCGAACCGCCGTAGAGGTTGGCTGTTGAACAACGCTCTTCTCGCTCTACACGTACTCCTATTATCACCCATTTTAAGACCTGATGTAGGTTACCTTTGATTGATATGAGTTGGTGGGCGTAGCTGACATATGTGAACTCTAGTTCCTTTTCCAGTGATGATACCTCAAATTGTAGTCATGTGTAAAGTGCCCTTAATATTAAAATAAGGAACGTTGTTCACCTGAGCTTTCATATGGAAGTGACTGTAGATTATGTGTATGAATATCCTGTGAATAACTCCACTGTGGCTTCACTTCCGGTGTAAACACAAGCGACGCCAGCTTGAGTAAGAACTTAATAAATATACGTTTAAACCCGTTGTTCATCCTTCCTGCTTGCTGCCTACACACCTATTAACACTACCACTCAACTAATCTTCATGGTGTCAGATGTTTTGAGTTTCGAACATGGCAACGGCATTGAGAAAACCTGAGATCCTCAGCTTTGAAGGCAACTGCGCTGAAAACTGGAGAGTGTTCGAATTGGAGTATGACATATACGTTAATGCAGCTCATCCAACCGCAGACGCTAAAACACGTGCCTACATACTACTCAACCTCGCAGGGAAGGACGCAATAGAAAGAGCAAGATCTTTCGTGTACGGTGAAAACGAATCTGCCGAAAATCCAGTGGATCTAAAAGCAAAGTTCAAAGCGCTATGTGAACCGAAGAAAAACATCACCATGCTTCGTCATAAATTCAACACCCGCAATCAGAAGACGAATGAGAATTTCCAGACATTCCTCGTCGATCTACGAAATAAAGCGGATGCATGTGAACTGGGCAACAAGAAAGAAGAATTTATTCGCGATCGAATTGTTGTTGGTATTTCAAGTGACACGGTACGTAAGCTTTTATTAAAAGAAGCTGATCTAACGCTTGATAAAGCAATAGAAATATGCCAACTTCATGAGTTAGCTGAGACTGATAACAAAACTGTTAACCAAGATCCAGATGTTAACTCTATTAAACAAAAGAAGATTCAAAACAAAAGAAAACCCCAGTCAGAACAAGTTAGAAAGAACTGTTTTAATTGTGGTACTACACATCCGGTCAGAAAATGTTCTGCATACGGAACACAATGTTCTCTCTGTGGTAAATATAACCATTTTGCTGTAAAATGCATGTCTTCTGGTCAGAAGCAATCAACTTCGCAATCGCAAAACACCAATCAATCGCAACAAAGATCATACAGAGGCAGAGGACGTAGAAGATTTTCGCAATATGGCCGACGTAGCAATCTCCATGAGATTGATTACACAGATGACACTTATGACGAAGAATCCGAACCGGATATGGCATCTGCACAATTAGAAAATTTTGTGATCGAAACTGTAGACATCAACCAAAACAACGTGAAAAATGAAATCCATGTTACAGCCTACGTGGATAACTCGCCATTTGAGTTAAAAGTGGACTCGGGTGCCAAATGTAATGTGATCTCAAGTGAAACACTCGCATCGTTATCTCTCATTACACACCCTCAGATCAACACCAGAAACAAAGTGAGGTTGGTGACTTACAGTAAGGACACAATCGAAACGGTAGGAACCATTTCGCTTAACTGCAGAATTTTTAACTCCATTGAACCTCTCGTGTTTCAAGTGGTACAACAGAACTCGAAAACAATTCTAGGTTTGAAAGACGCTCTTAAGCTAAATCTCATTTCGTTACATCCTGATGTGCATGAAATTAGTACAACCCCGTGTGAGAAGCTTCAAAATCCCCAAAATATCCCGAGCGATATTTGGAGACACCACAGTGATCTCTTCAGCGAAGAACCTGGATGTCTGCCAATTACATACAAAATGAAGCTAAACCCGGATGTGACCCCTGTCATCAAGCCTCCTCGTAATGTGCCACACGCCATGAAAGATAAAATCAAAGAATCCCTCGACAAAATGGAGAAAAATGGCATCATAGCAAAAGTCACTGAGCCTACCGAATGGGTTTCATCAATGGTAGCAGCAAGAAAAAAGAACACAGATGAATTACGGATCTGCATTGATCCTGGAGACCTCAACAAAGCACTCATGAGACCTCACCACCCTTTGAAGACACTCGACGAAGTAGCATCTTCAATACCTGGTGCAACTGTATTCTCAGTTTTAGATGCCAAGAGTGCTTTTTGGCATATCAAGCTAGATGAGAAATCTAGTTATTACACCACCTTCAACTCCGTGTTTGGTCGCTATAGGTATTTAAGAATGCCATATGGTATTTCATCTGGTTCTGAAGTCTACCAACAATCCATTGAAACGTTGATGGAAGATACACCCTGCAAAGTGATTGTCGACGATATTCTCGTTTACGGTACCAATATGGCTGACCATGATGCCAATTTGAAAATCGTCCTTGAAAGGCTACACAAAATAAACCTCCGCCTAAATGTCAACAAATGTCGATTTCGAATCAGTGAAGTCAAATATGTCGGCAACATATTTACTTCCAAAGGTCTACTTCCGGATCCAAATAAAGTTACAGCCATCAACAACATGGCCGCTCCTGAAGACAAAACAGCACTTCAACGATTTCTCGGAATGACGAACTACCTCACGAGATTCGTAGAAAACTACAGTGACAAAACATCTGTGCTCCGAGAATTACTCCATGACAACGTCGCCTGGCATTGGGAACAAAGACACCAAAATGCCTACGATTCACTCAAAAACTATCTGTGCAGTCCTCCAGTGCTTTCGTACTACGATGTAAAAAAGCCAGTAACTCTCACTTGTGACGCATCCAAATCTGGATTAGGTGCAGCTATCCTACAAGATGATAAGCCGATCGCTTATGCCTCTCGTGCATTAACCGAAAATGAAATCAAATGGGCACAAATAGAAAAAGAAATTGCCAGCATCGTCTTCGCGTGTACAAAATTCCATGACTACATCTATGGGAAAAGTGTGACAGTCGAAACTGACCATAAACCTCTCGAAAGTATTTTCAAAAAGCCGATTTCAAAAGCTCCTGCCCGTCTTCAAAATATGTTACTCAAACTGCAAAAGTACAGTCTCCATATTGTTTTCAGAAAAGGTAGTCAAATGTATCTTGCCGATACCCTCTCCCGTGCTTATCTCAAAAATGGACCATCAAAACAAGAACAAACAAAATTCGAAGTAATGGACGTCGACATTCCCATTTCTCCAAAGAAGACAGAAGAATTAATAGCAGCTACAAAGTCAGATGAGACTCTTTCAAAATTAGCTCAACTCATAATTCAAGGTAACTGGCCTACCAAGTTTCAAAGTGCACCTACATGGCTAAAACCCTTCTACCCATTTAGAGATGAGTTATCAATAGACAATGACATCATTATGAGAAGCACCAAAATTGTAGTTCCATCAGCACTACGCACAGAGTACATAACACAACTGCACAAAAACCATTTAGGTGCAGATTCAACAACAAGGATAGCTAGAGATTATTTTTATTGGCCAAAAATGGAAGAAGATGTTCACTTCCATGTCGATCAGTGTTCTGCCTGTAATGCAACAAAAGCGCACAATCAAAAAGAACCAATAAATCAACATCCGGTACCAAATTTACCTTGGCAAATTTTAGCATCTGATTTGTTCGAATGGAACTCCATTGTGTATTTGATTTTAGTTGACTCTTATTCTGGATGGTTTGAGTTCAATACCCTGAAGGACATGACCAGTAAGTCTGTAATTACCCTCCTGAAGCGCCACTTCGCAACCCATGGAACTCCCCAAGTGCTTATAACTGACAATGCTCGTCAATACACCTCGCAAGAATTCCAAGAATTCTCTCAAGTTTGGAATTTCGAGCATGTTACCTCTTCTCCAAGATACCCTCAAGCAAATTTCGCAGAAGAAGCTGTAAAGAGAGCAAAATCGTTGCTCACTCGAGCTGAGAAAGACAATTCCGATGTTTATTATGGATTACTTATGCTCCGAAATACTCCAAGGGATAATCACTTGAAGTCACCAGCTGAACGTTTGTTTTCTAGAAAAACAAACATTCCACTTCCGACAACAACAAACACCCTGAAACCACATCTCATCTCCGGTGTTCCTAATTTGCTCTACAAAAGTCGTTCACAGAAGAAGAAATATTATGATAAAACTGCTAAACCCTTGTCTGTGCTTTCACCCAATCAAACTGTAAGGTTGCAAACTGATAAAGGTTTCGATAAACAAGGTATTGTGACTGGTTTCGCTCAAACACCTCGTTCATACATTGTACAGTCAGGTAATAAAGAGTATAGACGTAACAGACGCCATCTATTGCCAGTTTCTGAAAAGTACAATCCGCCATCTAAAAAGGGCGTATCAAGTGTTCCTCAAAATATTGTGAATTCAAATCCAGTCATTGCTCAAAATAAAAGTACAGAAAAGAGTATGGTAAATGTTCCAAAAAGTGTTAAAATTTCTGAACCTGTAGCAGAAAAAATGATTGTCAACCTCCCTACAATTACCAAAACAGACCAAAATGTTAGGCAAAATGTTATGCGTAGTGGTCGTATCTCAAAACCTAACCCAAAGTACTGTTGATTATTTTCAGAGCGATATTGAAGTGATTAAAAGATTTAAAAAAAAAAAGATAGATCTACATTATGTGCTCATATATGTGCTTAACAATGATATAATGTTAGTACATGTTTCTCATGTATTGATACTTTATATGTGTCTTCGTAGAATTTAGAATTCATGTGTATCTTAGTTGTTAAGTATGTTATTTATTTAATTTATTTTACAGCGAGCGATAAAACCTACAGAAATAACAGTGATCTACTAGTTTATACCGAAAGAACACAAAGACTTTAGAGCCGTGTGCAAAATATAGACTATTTATATGCTGAAATACAATAAATAACAAATAATTTCACATGTATGTTTCAGTGATATATGATGAGAGACAATAGCAGTTCATAAGTTAGTTTACAACAGTCATCAAAGTAAATGGTAATACTTATGTAAATATTTTGATTATAATGTCAACTTCCTGTTTCATAAGTTGCAAAATATTTAATTTCGTTTAAAAGTCGTTTTATATTGCATCTAAGTTGATTTCGTTATCATACGTAAGCAGTGCTTTATTATTGCTAATGTTCTACACGAGTACAGTTCATATACATAAATGCTTTTATAGTATATTTCAAAATAACTTAAATCGTGATCGATAATTTAAGATTATGTGACACTGTCTTATTTTGTTAAAAGGAGAGATGTAGATTATGTGTATGAATATCCTGTGAATAACTCCACTGTGGCTTCACTTCCGGTGTAAACACAAGCGACGCCAGCTTGAGTAAGAACTTAATAAATATACGTTTAAACCCGTTGTTCATCCTTCCTGCTTGCTGCCTACACACCTATTAACACTACCACTCAACTAATCTTTAGTGACTACACACTCCAAAGTTGTGAAAGTTCTTGTAATGACAGTGTGATCAGCGTTGAATAGTTAATTAAAATGGGTTTTCCTTCGAAACACATCAATATACTGTTTATAGCTTATCTAATCTAAAAAAATCGAATTCAGTTCCGTTGACACTCACATTTTTAATATTACATTGTCAAACAAAAAGGCAGAACTGCACACAAAGATGCAAAACTTAAGGCGTGTTTTATTTGATACAAAACACTTTTATTTTTCAAATATTTATGTTATAGTGAATAAATTATTTTTATGGAAGCTAGGGAAAATTTTGCAAGTTCGGTAGTAACTGTCAAAAGGAACATGAAATTATTATTGTTATATGTTTTCAGAAGAGACTTTGCTTGACCGAGCGTTACTGAAATCCTGGATCGAAAAACAGCAGATGCTTGCATCTAGATGTGTATGGGCACAATGCTTAGGACTCTATTTGTTTAGACGCCGAGTGTATTTACCAAATAAACACTTTTTAAATGAACAAGTAGTAGAACATGTTCAACATGCTCAACATGTTGTTTAACATGTTGTTCAACATGTTGTTCAATAAGTTGTTGTTCATCATGTTGTAGTTCAAGCAATTGATGGAACAATCGCAGCCAGTTCAGAAAAAACAAGACATATGTTGAATAGTTTTATTAATACACTTGAATACACGCAGCTTAAATCTATAAGAATATTCGACATTTGTTGATTTACAAAGTCTTTATTGTAAAGTTTGGTCAAATAAGTCTATTTTTCTCTATCTGCTTCACTCTTCTCCATCTCACTGTCCTCATCCATATCACTTTCTTCGTCGCTGCTTTCATCTTCCTCCTCCTCATCTAGAAGCTCTTCAAAGAATGCATCGTCTCTTCTTATACCCGCCTTTAGTGTCTTAGAATACTCGTAATGTTTTTCATCAACAAAGTAATTAAAGTCTTCTAAAACGGTTTGATAATGTTCGTTTTGTTCTAGGCGTTGTCTTTATTTGAATAGTCTCATAAAAAGTTGTTTAAGTCGACGCTTATAAATGGGTCGAAAGTCATCACTTTCTATTTCACGCGCATCTTCAAGCCCTTGTTCTTCATATTCTGAAACTTTTTCTTGAAATTTGGTATCATATTCATCGTAGACTTCTTGAACCATATCATACCAAACAGAGTCTGTTTCTGACTCACTTGCAGAGTCTGTTTCTGACTCACTTTCAGAGCTGCTGTCATCATCACCCTCACCACAGTGTGCCATATGTTTGAACAAAGCTTCTTGACTATTGTATAAGCATGTGCATTCTTTTCAGTCATGTTGACGCTTTGACTTTCCATAAAAGACTCATCTAAAGTTTCATTGATAGGTGGTTTTACAGGGTTTTCCATATCTATCTCCAATTCTTCTTCTTCTGAAGTGTGAGCATCCTTTAAGTGCCTTTTAATACTTTGTGGCCAATCGAAGATTTCAAACAAATGTTGCATTTATACATCCTTTCGGTTCAACATACACTTTTCAAATGATGAAAAAGCCTTTAAACATAGCCTTATATACAACTTGATGAACAACATGTTAAACAACATGTTTAACAACATGTTCAACAAGTTCAACATGTTTAGCATGTTGTTGAACATGTTTTCTACGCCTAGGGTTAGGAGTAGGGTTATGTCACTTAGGGGAGTCTAATGTCATGACATCTTTATGACATCATCTTGACGCCATTATGATGTCATCACGTCACCATTATGACGTCATCATGACGTCATTCGAACAGGCGCGCGCTTTATAAAAAAACTGACTCAGCAGAAATTAGTTGTTTGATATGGATGAAATGCATGTCTCACTCTTCCTTTTATGCTACTTAGATGTATTCAAGAAATGGTGTGTAACTCGTCAAAAATGCCAATCTTGTAAAAATCGCTGACTCAGCATAGATTCAAGCTGTGTGTATTTAAGTGTATTAATAAAACTATTCAACATATGTCTTGTTTTCTTCTGAACTGGCTGCTATTGTTCCATCAATTGCTTGAACTACAACATGTTGAACAACAACTTGTTGAACAACATGTTAAACAACATGTTGAGCATGTAGAACATGTTCAACATGTTTAGCAACATGTTGAACATGTCGAACATGTTGAACAAGTTGAACAACATGTTCAACATGTTGAACATGTTGAACAACAGCTTGTTGAACAATTGTTGTGCAATTGTTAAACAACTTGTTGAAAAAAAAACTTGTTGAACAATTCTATGACGTAATATGTTTCTAAAAAATAATTCAAACACATGTTTGAATGGGGGAGCGCCATTCCGTCTTGAGGGTGTGCTTACAGCAACCTATGCAAATAGTCCCCTATTGTAAACTAGCCATGAAACTGAACCAAATGGTAAAATTTTCCTGCAAATCGGTCAACCACAACGAAAATTATCTCACTTTGAAGTTGAAATTTTAAAGTGAATCCATTATGCATTTAGCCACCTGCGCAAGTAGCCTTTGACACTTTATGTTAAAACTAGACATCAAACTGAATAAAATACTGAAATTTTCATTCAAATCGGTCAACCATAACGAAAGTTATCGCACCTTTTCGCTTTTTAACGTTAAAATTTTAAGGTGAATCAATTATGCATACAGCCACCGGTGCAAATAGCATGTGATCACTTGATGTTAAAACTAGATATAAAACTGAATAAAACAGTAAAATTTTCATGCAAATCGATCAATTATAGCGAAAGTTATCACACTTTTTCACTTTTTAACGTTAAAATTTTAAGGTGAATCAATTGTGTTTACAGCCACCGGTGCAAATAGCCCATGACTTCGTAATATTAAAACTAGATATAAAACTGAATCAAACAGTGAAATTTTCATGCAAATCGGTTAGCTATGAAAGAAGTTATTACACTTTTTTCACTTTTTTAACGTTAAAATTTTAAGGTGAATCAATTATGCATACAGTGACCGATTCAAATAGCCTCTGATCACTTAATGCTAAAACTAGATATCAAACTGAATCAAACAGTGAAATTTTCATGCAAATCGATCAATTATAGCGAAAGTTATCACACTTTTTCACTTTTTACAAAGTTAAAATGGCGGCATGCCCAAATTATGCATACAACCACCTGCGTAAATAGCCTATGACTACTTCATAGCAAAACTAGATATAAAACGGAATCAAACAGTAAAATTTTCATTATAGCGAAAGTTATCTCACTTTTTCACTTTTTTAAAAGTTAAAATGGCGAAATGTTAATATCATGCGTACAGCCACGTATGCAAATAGCCTGTGACTACTTTATGTTAAAATTAGAAATAAAACTGGATCAAACGGTAAAATTTTCAATTAAATCCATTGAACATGGTGAAAGTTATCTACTTAAAAAAAAGTTATTAAAATATACATTATGCTTACAGCCACATGTGCAAATAGCCTGAGACTACTTTATGTCAAAACTTGATATAAAACCTGAAACAAACGGTAAAATTTTCATTCAAATCGGTTGAACATAACGAAAGTTATCTACTTTTTTTTAAGTTAATAAAATAAACATTATGCTTAAAGCCACATGTGCAATTAGCCTGTAACCACTCTTATGTCAAAACCAGAAAGTGGGCGGGATTTCATTCTTCATTGATTTCATTGGCTTTTTATTGGTCATGTGATTCATGACGTCACGATGATTGACAGATGATAGACAGAAGTGGGCGGGGCTTCATTGTCTTCATTGATTTCATTGGCTTTTCATTTGTCACGTGACTGATGACGTCATTTTCACCATGGCAACGCCTACTACGACGTCACAAAGTGACGCAGAAACGGTGTTTTCCTACTACTTGAACATAACCACCCCTTTTAACAAGTTAGCACTCCGCAGGAAATACGTCAGGCCCATCACTACCCCTTGTTGTCAACAAACTACCAGGTAGCCCCTATAGTAGCCAGATACCTCCCCCGCAAACGCAGAGAGGTGGTCAAAATCAGACTGGTCGCGCAAGGTCTCACAGTTTGATTGGTCGTATTCTGATGTATGCTTTAGCATGAAGTATAGATTGTCCTACACGACGGCAAGAGCAACTGACGCACATCCAAACAAGTATGCAACGAAATGTACGTTCGGCACCGACGTCTCTACTATTATATCCAAGTTGCGCCTGAGAAATCATTCCTGGTAAAGCTTGCACAACAAGATGTATACTTTGTTCGTGGAGTCAATATGATGCTATTCATGTGATCCGGACCCCTCTGAGAGAATCCCATCCTGCTTAATATATAAAACGTAACATTCAGACTTGCAGGTTGAACAGATCTGGTGCGGATGTCCGCGTAGTAGTCGATTTTCGATGCAGGGACATTGAATTAACGAAGAAAACCACAATGCCTCCCTTAGCAAAGTCAAGATCAGTAGTAACGTGCACTGGCGCTCTCTGTGTACATTGGCTGTAATTGAATAAAGCATCCTCCTCAACTCCCTGTTCACTTAAGTATTATTGCCAATGGTGTTGCGTCCAGGCAAGAAGAAAAACAAACCGGGAGCCCGTGGTTCGATTTGTTCCCCCGCCACAGACACGCCTGGATGGGTAACCCCTTTGTGTGCCCCACAACCCGAAACGCTGAGTGTACAAGTTAAAACTTCAAGTGTTGATTGAGAACCAGCAAAAGCTCTTCACGTGGTCTCTTGGCCCAAGTTGTTTCTCGCGCTAGCACCTGCTTCTTTATTAATAGTCCCACCGTCTTGCCCAGGTGTAAGCGCGCTAACATGACGGATCGGGGTTGGTGTGGGACGTGAGCGCTAAGGATGATGTAAGAAGATTACTGTCTGAATGCTGCAGAAATGGTAGAGGGTACCATCTCTGGAAACAATTTACTCCTAATTTTGCTACGGATGCCAGAAGAGCCCTACCTGATCCTGTAGCATTTCTATTAGCTTGTTTCACAAAATAACTTAGCCTTTCTGGATTAGCAACCAAAGTATTGGGAGAGAGAGGGGCGTTCCACCTCCATATAATTGTGTTGGTTGCTATCTGTTCCTTGGAAGCCGTCGACTAAAGAGACGTCTGAGATTAGGTCTATCCAGTTTTTATCTACGTTGCTTCTATAGAAATTTGAGTAGATACAGATGGGTGCTCTATGTGCCCTAAGACGCATTCTGTGGGGTCTAAGGCCCCTAAGTTGCGGCCGTCTTGAGGCGACAGGGCGTTACAAGTGAGCGCGTTATCACTCTTGTTTGTTTATTCTGGATCATCGTTCGTTTCGCAAGTCCTTCTGTCTCAGCAACGATACCGTATGCAACTTCTGAGAATATTGGCTCTTGCTTGACAAACCAATGCAACGTGTCTATGCATCGCCATGAAAGACGACTATCCACAAATGTTTACAAGACAGTTCTTCTAAATGCAGACTTCTTTGTCTGATAGCAGGAAGGCCGTGTCAACCATGGAAAAAGCTGTGTAGATACAGCGTTTGATAGGCAACATGTCTTCTTATGGAAAATTTCAGTTGCAACATCTTTGATAGCACCAGGCGCAATCAGTGCGGAAGGATTTTGTGTTGACTTCCTTTAACCTGATGTTACGCAGTAATTTGAATAATTTATGTCTGTTATAATTTATTGACATCAGGTCACTGAAAAGTGACACGTATTGATTAATCAGTGCCAGAATGTTTAAGTATTTATGGCATGACACTGTACAAGTCACGTGTAGTATATAAACAGTTTCTTCCAGCCTTTTGACAAATAGTTTCAAGTTTCGGACGGTGCGTGATCAGATTTAGGAAAGTTCCGATAAAATTGGTAAGATTCAAATTTCTTGTGATTGTGAATTAAGTAATTTATTTATTTGTGAAATTATTATGACTAAATTCAAGATATAACAAGGTGAAATTGATTTAAGAGTTACGTTTAGTGTTTAGATCAGTCGTTAAAGTTTTCTTTTTTTTTCTTAGCAAACCGGCATTTCGGCATTTCGGCATTACGGCTTTACGGCATTACGGCCTTACGGTATTACGGCTTTACGGCATTGGCTTTTACAAGATCACCGAGATACGAAGCCGCGTTCGCAATAAAATATGTTGTGATTAAACAAGCTCTTTGTTTCGTATTCCCTGATCACGCAACACCTGAATTTCTAGCATCTCAAGCGCATTGGGCCGTTGACAGACTAATGCATTCCTCCAGCTGTGATGCGCTATATAAACAGGAGTGAACTACTCCTCATTTGGACCCCTTAACCGACACCAAATTATACGTTATGGATTTAACAGTGTCTAATTTTTCTGGCAGCAGAGTTGTATCCCCCAATCATCCCTCCCTGTTGTGGGAGGATGGGTTTGAAGTCGCACAACCATGCTTTCTGAACAGACAGCGGTCTTGATATCATCTGACTACTTCAAATTTATTTGGAACGACGTTGTTATTATCACAGCATATTCTATAATTCACAGTCAATAACTGAAAAAAATCACTGCAATGTAAATACTAAAAAACTGCTAATTGCTAATTATGTTTAAGTATAAATAAACATAATACTGGTAATTTAGTTATTGATAATACTTTTAGTGCTTTTTTTTATTTTTGAAAACAAACAAAGTGATTTTTATTATAGTCAGCTTTAAATCTTCATTCATGTTTCTTTGCGTATTTTAATACATTTATTAAGAAAAACGCTAATTCAATATGCATCTAAGGCTCTAAACTAAAATATCTGCTACCAAATATGAACTTTTTATTTTCTTGCACAGTTAACATTTTCTGTGTGTCATTTTGAACTGATACGGCAAGCGTTTCCCAAGAAGTTTCTCCTCCGCCTCAGCGATTTGCTTGTTGTCCATATGACGTTATAGCACCAGGTTCTGGGAAGCCGTTGTCAGCAATTATTTGAGAGTAATAATTTGCAGATTGCTTTGGTGTTCGTGTTAAATCAGGATCAGAAAAATCTAGAATATATAGCATATAATTACTTTTCCTTCATTGTTAAATACGCATCATTAATTAAAATATGTGGAAAGTGTGAACAATATTTGAATATATATGGTTTCTATTCCGAAGCTGCTACTACAGAAGCAATTATTCATCTTTGTGAGTCTTTGCACAAAAAAGACAGAATATAAAAGTTGTAATTTACTAAAACAACTTTCACACCTAATTGTGATTGAATTGAAATGCCAGCAAAAAAGTTTTACGAGAACTTACTAGTAAAATGCAATCCAAACTTTTCATCATAACCGCTCCTCCATTCAAAATTATCTAGAAGCGACCACGCCGTATAGCCAATCACGTTACAACCATCAGTGATATTAGCTACAACATTGATTTTTACTTTATTTAATTATGATGCACATTTTGCATGGCTGGTTTTATGTAATGAATGTTTAGGCGTTTGATATAAAAACAGCCAACTGAATATTTATTTACACTGTGTTAAATGGTATGTTATTCATATTTATGGCACTTTCACAAGGATGGTTGCAGGTTTGTTAGCGGAAGTATTTACTTTGTAATATCAGTGTTAGATGCTATATGGTGTGCTTTAGTAATAGTGACGAAAGTATTATAGTACAACCTTTGAGTGCCATGTTGATGTACTCCCGGAAATAATTTATTCTGAAATCATCTTCAAGAGTTGAGTTATTGTCAGATATTCCATTTTCTGTGATGAAAACAGGAGGATTGTCATACGTGTCCTTGATCCAGTTTAGAAGATTACGGAAGCCCCATGGCACCATTCGTAGCCAGTCTGATCCAGAGCTTCAGGCACGGAAGTGTTGACAATATAATCAAACATGTAATGGTCGAGCAGTTAATACAGTTCATTAAAAGAAAGGCACTGTCCAACACAGCATTAAAATTTATAAATGAGGGTATACAGCGGAACGTAACGCAGAATCGCCGTGCATAATACATAAAGAGGCTACTTTGACGACAGATATAACGCCAGGAATGTTGCCAGACATTATATATTTTATAAAGAGAGCTATAGCTGATACTGTACATAACGCCAGGAACGTCGCTAGACATAACGCATCAATAAACTATTCGTGACGTGCATAATAGTTTATAAATAAATCGACTAGAAATGAATTGGAAATTTAGATTTACAGAAAGAAAGTGCCAAATATTACGTGGAAATACAGTTTATAAACAAAGAAAGCAATTGGCATGATTCGTCACACAAGGTTTTATAGGTATCAGATTGGTGATTAAAATAAATTTTAACTTTTGTTTGGGAGGATGTTGTTCATAAGCATAATTACGCTTCCTTGCTTCACAATTATCTCGTCCGTGTCAATATTCAAATCACGAATTAATCTGAGTCAGGTCCCACAACGGGCCAAGTTATCTATGTTTGCTTAGACAAAACGGCATACTTTGTATATTTCGAAAAGAAATTGATAATCAATCAGTGCCACGTGTCTGTAAAAGTTATAGGTAAATGAATGTCAGAAGTAAAAAAATAGACAATTGATGCTTTCAAACCAAAGTTTGGAGATTTCTTACACATGTACAAAGAGGTATACCGAGTACACTTAATCTTGAAATTGTAATTTTTACTTATCCTGTATCTGCTATTTTTTATGATATTATGTAGAAAACAACTTTAGAAAGCTTACGTAGGCCAGTCAGGATCTCTTGTTGACAGCAGGTCTTGGTCAGAAAAGTATGTTGCTATTGCAGGGTCATTTGGCCTATCTCTCTGGTTGACTGTTGTATAATGGTTCAACCCAAAGAAGTCCCACGTGCCTTAAATTTGTATTATTTTTATTATTATTATTATTATTATTATTATTATTATTATTATTATTATTATTATTATTACTATTATTACTATTATTACTATTATTACTATTAATATTATTACTGAGGAATATCGAAGAAGTAAAGTAGAAGTTGAATGTGAGAAATATAAGTGTAAAATGTTTAAGTCATTTCTTTGAAGCTTAGTATTGCTAATTTATCTGAATGAACGGATTCTTTGAAACAACATCTCCTCCTTTAAAGAATCAAATAAATGTCCTTTAGCTTACATCAACTGCTTGATTATACCGTCTAGATGAGAATAAAAAAAATTTTAAATGCTTTCAAAGCTAACCTGTTATACATTGAAGAGGATCATATTTTTTACTTTCATGCTTACTTAAATTCGAAAACAAAACAAATCCTGCGACTGTTTCATCAAGATCAACCTGATAAATGTTTCGATATTGCTTTGTTGTTAAATTACTGTGATCTTTCACTTGATCAATTTTTTTTTGATTTGCACATGCGAGCCAGTTGTTTCATACTCTTCCAATCAAATACGTTTGATTGATTCTGAAGGAACATAATTTTTGAAGATTACCTCTGATTCTGTCAATCTCTGGGTCCGTGAATTCAGGCAGGCGTGAGTCATTGAGACCTTGCTGATCGCTTTTATACGCTACTTGCTCTTTCATCACCTTGACAACCACACAAGCTTTCAACTACTTTTGTAATTTTGCTCTAAATAGCAAATAAAGTAAAGATAATTTATCACAACCCCCCCCCCCCAAAAAAAAAAAACAGGGTTTAAATGTCCAGCAGCAATATATACGATGTTGTTGAGAACAAAATGCCTGGTGACTCATTGAATATTTCCAAAATCTTCTGTGATAGATCATTGTATCACACAAATTTTTGGATTACGTCAGAGTTTGTTTGGGTTGCAAATGGAAGAGTGTAGCGGGTCTTAAAGAGAAACGAGTTACAAAATAAGTTCATCAAGTCATATATGCGCGTTTCCAGTTATGTTCCAATTATACCTTGCATAAAATATAATTCCAGCTAATTTCAACCTTTACATTCGATTTGCCAGTGTAGTTTTATTTATACTTTAACTTTATGTATTTCTCTCGAGAGCAAGACATACATCTGGGTAGTCACCGCTTCCATATATGGGATTGGCGAACCAGCCGAGCTGGAACTCCATAGCCCTCTCCGCCGCCATGATGTTGTCTGTGGCGTTATCCCACGGTTGTTCCCAGTCAGCATTCAATGTTATGGAGATCACGCCTGAGAATGGTGAAATCACAAATAACCAGTATGGATTTGTGGCAATAACGTTTGGCATTGGTAATGATAAATGTTACATATTGTAATGTAACGACAAGAGTATCTTGTGATACTATATAGTGATTGTTCAGATAAAGAATTATTAATATCCCTTACATACATCTATAAAGATTAATGCAATCATTTGTTTCATCTGGTGTATATTTATTTAATTTTTGGTACCTTATATTTTTCATTATTATAGAGGTGCGCTTTCACGGGTGCGCATTCACTAAGTTGTGCGCCGTGGGCTGTTCCCTCCTCCCAATGTGATTATTATAATTATAATGTGTAGCATAAAGTATTCAACTGGTATATGTTTATTTACCATTTTGCAGCATCCTGTATTCCTCGTTATACAGGTGCCAGGTTTCTGCGTGTGCCTTAAGTATGGTGTGCGCTGTAGTATACGCTCCACGGCCTGGATGGAAAACTCCAGGGGCGAACCATCCTACGTCATAACCCAGTGATGTTGTCACCCACGGCTCGTTGAACGTTATCCACCATTTCACCTATAAATCATTCTATGGCGATGCTCATTCTAAAGCATTTCGAAATAAATCAGCAACAAAAAATAAAACTGTTGTCAAATGTTAACTGCCAACTGAATTTATTTATTAATCAAACATTTTCTTGTGTGGTTAGAATTTTGATCTTGTAATCTCGAACTTGAATCCAGCATTGGATAGTTAGCTTGTAATCATCTTTTACTCCAAATTACTTGGCTAAGCGGGTGAAGTAGACCTTCCATTGGATTGGGTTAAATCTGCTATCACTTAAATTAAAATTATATTTTAGCAATACAGCGCATGAGAAATTCGTTCGTATCATTATAGTTGTTAAAAGTTAAGCAATTCTTTACATACACGGTCATACACGTGTTTACATACACGTGTTTACATACATACACGTGTTTATACACATACACATATACGTGTTTACATACACGGTCGCCAAAGTTGTCAAAACAAAGTCTCGCATAGTCGACAAAAAGAGGAATAAGAACTTCATTCTCCCATCCGCCATAGCTTGAAATAAAACAAGCCACATATGTCAAAGAATTGTATTCGGTACATGGAGATTATATATTAGTAGAAAATTTTTGATGAAAAGTATTAAAGCATGTATTAAAGCAGAAATGATCATTTCGTTGTATTAAGCGCTATTAAGGTGTTTAAAAGGATTACTTGTCTTGCAAGGCTTGTGGTAGATCCCAGTGATACAGCGTCACCATGGGTTGTATGCCATTTTCAAGCAGGGCATCAATAAGGTTATTGTAGTAGTCAATGCCAGGTTGATTTGATTCGCCCTCCCCTTCAGGCATAACACGAGCCCATGATATAGAAAATCTGTACATATCTACCTATAGGAACAAAATGACACGTATCCCATAAGCAAAAATTATGTGTTTTGAAGTGTAACTATCATATTCAGTCTCAGGATTATCTACTGTTTTTTTTCTTTAATTTCCTTGACACTTAAATTTTTTTTGCAACTAATTTTCAAGACGGAAGAAATAAGTAAATTAGTAACAGGGGAAATGTTCCTTGTTTACTCCAAAATTCGGAAATTCTGATAAAAATTATTTTATGTAATTCCATTTCAAACAGTTTTATCTCTTTAGAGTAGTGGAGGCAACATAGGAATGGGGTAAGGGAAGAACACGAAGGCACTTGCCCTTGAGGGTAACATTTTATAAGACAGAGAAATATATCACAGTTTGTATTGTATAAGGCCTGTGCCCGCCCCTCCCCCTTTCCGGGGTAATGGCACAGATTTAGTTGTTTCACACTGCTTAGTTTCTCTTGAGCCAATTCAAAAGTCTCTCCAATATGCCATTCTAGTTTCCCAGATCAAGATTAAGAACTCTCACTTTGCCTCTTTCGAAAGCTTACCCCCATTCCTGCTAGCATCTCTACATCATCTTCGTAGAGATTGTAGCTGTCACAAGCCACATCTCCGGTGTCACCATTAGCTACGTTCCCTTCGTGGCTGAAGCGGTCCCATATATTCTCCCCCTTACCTGTAAAAGAAATGATAAATCTTGTTCTTTGTTTTTGGAATGACTTACAAAAACAGTTTTAGCTGTCAATGCTGCAATATTCGTCTTGCTTATATTATATTTGCATACACTGATCAAATCATTAGTCAACATATTTATTGCCATACCAACAACTTATGCCAAATTCTGTGGAAATTAAGCTGTAGAAGCTTTGGCCGGAACAGTCGCACACAACAAAAAGAACACCACTAATTACTTGTCAGTTGCATACGCCTTACCGTCAGCGTCCCAAGCTCCTTCTATCTGATGCGCTAAGGTGGCAGCGCTCCAAAGAAATCCCTCAGGAAATGTCCCGTACAAAAAATCTCCGTCGCCTTGACCGTAGCTTATTTTACAAAAAATGCAAATTATGGTTACAATTTTAATGAAAATCATTTCTAAATTGATAATTTATTATAGTTTAGTTAATCACTAATTTTAAAATGATTTATTTATTGAACAACTGAGTTGAAGATACATAATACGTTATACAAAGTGATTTCATGATAAGGTATGGGAACTCGTCTGTCTGAAGACATGTGTGACAGGAGTGTACTTAGGTATTTGATTAGGTTCCGTTGGGCTCAAGGATATAATGCTGTAAGTTGACTTTATTAATTTGCATTGGTGACGTTACTGTATTTGACACATCATGTAGTTAAATACACGCGGTACTTTATGGACCATCATTTTGAATGGAATGCATCTTGTGGTGATATATTGCTAACTTGCACCAAACGAGAGACAAATATTTGTGTTTAGATTTCTTGGAATTATACCGGTGTCTTAAACTCAGTCATCCACAGATCCTATATGTGAGCTTTCTTCTGCTAACAGCTGGAGGTTATCAAATTTGTATATGTTAGACAGACAATAAATGCTTTCAGCGCACCTGTTTATTATAGGGAGTAAAATGGTACGATGACGGCTGTAGTTCTTTAATGCACTGACAAAATTCACATTGAAATAAAAAAACAAATAACTCGAATAGTGATGATAAGCATAGAATCACTAACTTTTGAGCTTTTTCCCATGTTAGTTATCTTCGCATATTTTTCAGTGGTTGTTCGTTAAAACCAGATTTGTCTAATTCAATGGCATGTATTTTCTTTGCGGTCTTTTATATGTGCTGTGACCTTTGAGTGTCATTTTTAAGAGCGAGGTTCACAAGGGCGTCAGCATAAAAGAAGTAATTTGCATTGTGGGGCCAGCTGTTAAGTTATTAGTCGCAGCTTAAAGATTTAGTTTCTGCTGAAAAACAAATTGTAAATTAGTACAAGATGAATTATAACTGCCTAGAAAGTTGGTCAGGTACTCTCAAGATTTCGGGTTGGAATTTGGCCTGCACCGATAAGCAAGGCTTTACGTTTCATATCTAAAACCCGGCGCGTGTTTAGACCAGCTCTTAATAAAGTAAAAGACAAAGTCGCCACGAGTTTCAGGATTAATGCGTCCGTCTGATCTTCTGTCCTGACCAGTTATACACTGTTGCTATGCCAGTGGGGGAAAACTACTCAGAGTGAATGCACAAACACGGTAATGTTGTGTCTGGAACACGAATTCAGAAGCTTATCTCTAAACTTGATAATGCACGACTTCAAACAATTACAGGATTACAGGAAAGGAAACAACATTATCGCAGGTTACGTCATTGTACAACATAATGACGGCTTCATACACTGTGTGAAACCTGCTGTGCGCTACTATCACATAATAGTCATGATTTTCCAGAAATATTTTATTTACAAAATAGTAAGCTTATATTAAAGTTAATGTGTAATGTATGAGATACATATATTACAGTATATTCGGTTTGCAATTTTGCAATACATAGACATAAGGGAGGAAGAATTTGTAGCAAACAAACTTTTTTTCCATTAAACTTAGAAAAACTCACAGAATGGATAAATTGTGTAAAGATTTCTAACTTAAAGTTGAGTAAAATCCCATCAATGTTTGTAACGTTTACGATCTAAAAAGTAGGAAAACTACGCGAAAAGGTTTGTTTGACTTTTGATAATTGATAAAAGGTCAGGTCCGTTTGTGAGTGAGTCAATTAAAATTGTGTTTCACCTACTGTGTTTGCCGCTAACGTCTGGTTTGTTTGACTTCACTATGTCTAAATCTATGAGGTGCATTTTTCTGAAATAGACAAGATTAAATTTTCTTGCCTTTTCTATATCTATACAGGTTTCGTTCTCTTACATAATTTACATTTGAGTAAACGCCTTTTACGTGTTTGAGTCTAACTTAATATAGGTTTGAGCGCGTGACTCATTATATTAGTTTTATGCGAACTGTGGCATGTTGTGTGTAATTGCTCCATTTAGGATTGCAACACTTAACCACAGTTTTCTCAACCATTTTATAGAACGTTGTACTGAGAGAAAAAGGTTTCATTTGTGATAATATTCCTTACATATTTTTGGACGATCCCTGCCCTTAGAGCTACTGAGACACAGTGCTTATTTATGGAACAGATGAACTGTTAAGCAAAAACCCAGGAGAATCTTTATTTTGAAAAGCACATGTATTATGATAATTGCAAGATATAATGATAAAGTAAAGTCCATACTATAATGGCAATTGTAAGATATAATAACAATACACAGTACAAGCTGTAATGATGTATGTATGGGGTACTAATTTTGTGGCATGACAATGAAACAGTTCCACAAGGATTATAATTGTTTAGAAAACCTTGCCCTAAATGCTTTGGTGGATAGAACACGTCATTGGATTAGATTTTAACTCATTTAACTTCCCTTCCTTTGAGTTAGTTTCTTTGAACATGAGTATAGTGATTGAAGGTGTTAAAAATGAAATAAAATATTGTTTGACCGATTGAAAGAAGTATCTTCGTTTTGGTTTTACACATTGCAATTGCAAGAAATAATGGCTTGCAAAACATCAAGATTGTTTGTACAAATCTCATAACGTAACAATGTATCAGTAAAATATGATGAGATTAAAGGTAAAAGTCGAGCTTCGTTACAATTCATTTTAATAAAGCAAATAGTTAAAATTCAAGAAAGTAAAGCGATTACAAAAAAACAACTCAGTTTGTTGGTGTCATTTCCGGCTTTAGGAGAGAATATCTGTATTGCTATGAGAAAATATCTTATAACTGATCCACAACTATGCAATATTAGTTTAAGGTAACATGTTGAAACATCATCAAAAGCTAACACTAGAATTATACAGAACTTTGAATTGATATTCCTGACAGATAGACAGATATTTCTTAATTGTCATCGGCTGTTTCTAAAAGCAAATTCCTAAAGTTTTTTTCTAACGTAAATTATCATAGTTTTTTCTAGTTGTTACAGTTTGTTGTAGACTGTTTCCTAACTGCTATAAGCTGTTTCCTAATATGAATTGTTATAAGCTGTTTCCTAAAGTAAATTGCTACTGTTATAAATTGTTTGAGCTTTTTCAAAATGTAATTGTAAAACTCACCACAAAAATTTTATTTCGGCCAACTGCAGATAGTGTCAGATCTCTGTCTTCAGTGGATTGATGGATAAGCTCTATGGTGCAGTTCATAGCATATATTTTCCTTGCATCGATATGTCCGTTTTTTTAAATACTGAGTGCTTTCCCATAGTCAGTTGCCACGTAGTAGAAAAGTCTCTAATCGTTATACCTATATGAATCAAAGAAATTAATCTCACACAGTTGAGGAAATGCAATGTCCTTCTGATCATTTAAGAAAAATCGAAGTATGCCTGCGCCGGCTTTGTTGACCTATATAAAAGACACGCACGAACATAACTCTAAACTAATATGCTGTGAAATGCTAGCTCCATAATACTTAACTAGGCCTCAAAATACTCCATTGAATAAATATCTTAAGACTGAACTTCTGTTATTTATTCACAGTTAGTGCGGCTTTAATATTTGTTTATATTATTCACAGTGGCTCTGTTTCATGTGTTTTGATCTTAAGGAATTGCATAGCATATTTTGCTGTTTTACAGCTAAATTATTTCTACCATCACTTTTGAGGGGCAGAGATCAACCTTCTCTGAAAGCTTACCCTCTTTTCTAATAGTTTTTACAGATAATTTATTCCGCATGCAATAAAATCAGATTTCACTTTTAAAATGCTACTAATGCAATGTGTCGGCATGCACCAAATTGTTAGCCTTTTTATATTAGCAGTTAGGTTCCTTTAACATCTAGTCAATAAATAGCACAAATTGCTATTTATTTATGTCAATAAATAGTACAAATTTATTTTTTATTGGCAATTAGATTTAGTAAATAAGTTTATTCTTTGCTAAAAAAAATAGGATTGATTTTACCAAGAATTAGTGGAATATGAAAGTGTTTATATAGCTTAAGTGTGATTAATTTGAATGCACATAGAAATTTCAAAACTGACGTTTACCTCCTTAAAGTATAAACCCTGTACTAGATTTGAAACTAAAATAATGTTTTTAAAGAAAATACATCAATATTTTTCTTTCGAACAGTTGACTCAGTGTTTTGTATTGTTCTAATTATTCCTGTGCTATTAAATTGTAATGCCAACTGAGCAAAAACGCAATTTCACTATTATTATTGCGTCTGAAAATCTCTGTGCCTTCCCACAAATATCATACGGCTTTCTTTGGAAAATGGTATCCATGTGTTTAGTATAGTAATGCTGGAGAATTCATGCGCAACTCTACGTAACTAAGTATATATTTCTGGCAAAGTGGTATATTTATTGTGAAATTAAAAGTGCCCTTTACTGGGGCTCTGGTGACACATCCATTTTTATATTTCTTAACGATTGGCTGCTTTCTGGTTTTGTCCTTCTGGTAAAACCTTTCTCTACTTACTACAACTTTATGAGATTAATGAGATGTGTGATATTTCAGGAAGAAGAGCTATGTTAAGAAATGACCACAGAGCAAGAGACACTCATGCTACTGCAGACGACTACTTACAGCAGACGACATCATACAGCAGACAACTTGCTTAAGCAGACGATATGCTTCAGCAGACGAGCTACTAAAGGAGGTGATATGCCACAACAGGAGGCACGCTACAACAGATGATATGCTGTGCCAGACAGAACAGCAGACGCCATGCTACAGCAGACGATATACTGCAGTAGACAATATGGTAAATCAAACGATATGCTACATGAGACATCATGATACAGATGACGTGCTACAGCAGAAGACTAACTACAGGAAATAACTTTGTGCGATGTTTTTAAAAAATCGCAGTGTGTATTGGATTCTATGTGTTTTGTAGCAATTATTCCTCTGCAAGAAATTGATTCTGGTTTCGATTTAAGAAGATAATATGAGATAAACCACGACTGCTGCGCTTTTATCTAGGATTGAAAAGATTGATTTATATTATCAAGTCATTTGACAAAAAATGATTGTTTATCTATTTGAAATCTCTTCGATTTTCTTCCAGAATAACTAAATCAACTGGCTATCCAACTCGCACTATGGGAGAAAAAATGGACACGGCTACTTGTTATCTTGGCGAAAAAAAAACAGATTTCAGAAATGCATTTTTTTGCCCTCAGAACAGGAAAAGACCATAATAAAAGAACTGCTTGACGAAAAGTGAAGCGCCATCAAGATATTTTTTATCGCTGACTACACCGCATCACCAGGGTCTGGAGTCAACACTTTCTCGAACAAGTCCCTCTAAGAAACAGGAAATGCATCGTACAGATGCTGATGTACTTTGATGACCGAGCGCCTTTTTGGAGCATCGCGTTAAAACAATAATGTGCACATGTATATCAAAACAATTGTCAGGAGTTTTGTACAACGGCACAATCATTTCCAGAAGTACTGGACATTTGGTAGTTTAAGACAAAGATCAAACTCTTTTTTTGGAATAATAATCCAATGGACTGTGGCCATACAAGGATTATTACATAGAATTTTGAGAAAATGAAGCCAGAGAATAGCATGCTGTGAACTTCCTTGTGGCTGCTATAAGTAGGTATATCACGAAACTTTTAGATATAATTTCTGGACAAGCCCCCTCCCGCCTCCCCCCCCCCCCTGCCAAGCGATAAATTGTGAGGATAGTATAGCTTTACTTTTCATGCAATTCTGATCATCTTCCATTTTCAGACACCTCATAAGGCGGGAAACTGAGGTGCTTGCATACTTTTACGTCTCAGATAATTCTAAGGAACTTTCATGTTTGGACCCAACCGAAGGCGGAAAATTGAGATTTTTTGCATATTTGTACGCTTCAAACAATTCTGAGCATATTTAATTTTTGTACACCCCCGGTCCCCGGCGGGAAATGGAGATTATGGTATAGTTTTACGCTTCAGGCAATTCTGAATATTTCTCATTTTTTGGACTACCACAAAGGTCGCACATTATATAAGCAGACATACCAGCTTCAAAAACTTCACGCTACTGGACCGATTTCTGCCATTCTTTCAACATAATGTTTAGTATAACAAGTTTTTATTCCTGTTGCCATTGATGACGTCATTAATGATGTCATTTATCGAAATATCAAACAAGCATAACTTCAAAACTATTACAATTTTCTATAAAGGCGGTAAAGTGAGAACACGAATATCTCAAATGTAGAAGTGAAATGTGGATGGTTTCATGCATTACTACCAAATTTGAGATGAAGTTGAGGGACATTTTTGTGAAAAACTGATTGCATTTTGTAAAGAATGAGCACTTATTACTTGGTACGTTTGATGCCATGTCTTCGATAATGCTGAACCATATGCAGATCACGCTAGTGTTGATATTCATGCAGCACCAATGCAAAACATACGTATAAAAAGATTTGCTAATGCCTCAGATCAACCTTCCGCAACGAAACAAAAGAAGACACAAATTGAGACACAAATAAGACAGCAACGACGAAACAAACAAAAAAAACCGATCGTAGTGGGGAAATGGGCATTCTACTGCAGTCAGTCATCGTGACGTCATCATTCAAGCCCCGCTGGAAAGCCAGTGATGTGAGCCGTATATATATGTCTGGCTAGAACAATAGAACAAGGGCGTGCCGTGCCGTGGCGTGCCGAGCAATAAATCTACCTCCCAGATGTCTGCGTTGATTAGCAGAAATGTCTGTCGCACCTATCTTTGTTACCTGTAACAAAGAAAACTGTGGAGTTGAAACAGCCACATGTGTCATTCAAAGACGTGAGCAGGCCTTTTTGCCTTTATTTTTTTCAAAGAGACAGATATTTCTGTCAGCGATTGACGAATGCCTCTTTAAACTCCATGCTTTGAAAAATGTGAGAAGACGCAAGTGTGAGAAGCCTGTGATGTGCGACAATTAAACTCTCTCCCATATGTCTGCGTCGGTTAGCGAAAACCTGCTGCACCTCTCTTCGTTAAAGAACTCTTCCTTATACTCCATGGTTGTGAATGTGTGGAGCTCTAATGTGAATGCGAGTAATGTCATAGTACCCACCGCCCCTGGGACGCACCATGTGAGGACCCCCCTCCCCCTATCATGTAACATTGTGTAGTTGAAACAGCCACAGACATCATTGAAAGACGTGAGCAGACCTTTTTTGTTCTCCTTGGAAACTTCACACTGGTCTTATCTGCTAAGTCATTTGCGCGGCGTTGAAGACGAAGTGTTAGATCCACAGCAGGTGAGTAAGACGTGCTGTTTATTTTTAAACTGTACAGTTGAAACAGCCGAACTCGTCATTCAAATATGTGTTCGAATGACAAGCTGTGCCCATTCACAAGGTGTGCTCGAATGGCCAGCTGCCATTTGGGGATCCCAGCTAGGAGGCACTATGTGAGGACCCCCTCCCCCAAGGACGCACTATGTGAGGACCTCCCCCTGATTAAAAAACTTTTAAAAAATCCTGAAAATGGTATAAAAGTGTCGTTTTATCTTGGAAACGGTCATTACATCGCCAAGACATCATGGAAACGTCATTGAATACACCTCCAGCTATAGACATTGATGACCTGTTTCAATTCTATGATAATGAAGCGACTGTTTTAAAGATACTTCGATAACTGTGGAAGAGAATTATGTGTACTTGATTACAATGACAGACGCTGAAAAGCCTTGGGAGGAGCGTTAGGCGCTCCATCAGGCGTCCCTGGAGTGCAGCAAAGAATGTCTGAGAAAAAGACTTGGAAGAAGCCTTAGGTGCTCAGTCAGACTTACCTACAGTACAGCAAGGAATGTCAGATCCTGCTGGACCTGACTACCCGTTCTGGGTTGCAAATGCACTTGTAAATGGCAACAACTCACAACTCAGCACAAATTTAAAAGCATATCTTAAGCATCTTGAGGAAGAAGCGACCATGTCAAGCAACGACTATGACGACGACGACGACAACGACGAAGGGGACAAGCATCTCAAATCTAAATCTGAATCTAGCAAGACAATACCTGTTAGTGAAGAAGATGTCACGCTGCTGAAACGGAACTTTCAAGAAGTGCTTCCTCTAAACGATTGTAACATTTTATGGTGTTTAGGTGAAGAAGGCTTTTTTGACCAACACACATACATATACCTAACTGAAGAACTGAGTGTCATCGTTCAACTCATTCGAATGCTAGAAGGAAAATCACAATATAATTCTGCGAAGCCATGACTCGAAGTTTCGTTCAACTTTTTAGAAGCCTTCATGAGGAACATTTTAAGACTTGGCGTTTACCGGCGCCAAAGCGTGTTGATGAGGATTACGATTTCAAATGTGCGAAGGCCATGCTACATGGTTTCAAATACTTTGAAGTGTGTATAAGGCCGTATGATGTGATGGTTTGCCTCTATGAAAAAGGACACTTCACCATGCCAATGCTCTTTACATGGCTAATGGGCACTCGTAAACAAGGAGACTTTTTAGTAATCGTCATAACACAATCTCTAACACACAGTCTGCCAACAGCCTTTCTTGATGCTTTCAAGGAGTGCGACTCTGCGATCTCACAACCATCTCATGAAAATATATATGTGATTCGGTATAAAAGGAGTGAGGGGTGAAGTGAAGTCATCATTCAATGTGCAGCCATGGAGAAGACGAGCAGCTTTAAAACTAGTGTGAACTTATACATTACTGTGGAGCATTTGTTGGTCCTTACAAACTTTATCATATATTAAAAAACATGATCAACCAATTACCCATTCCAAAGTGAAGACATGGTTACAGAATCAAGATGTATTCAGTTTACTACAACCTGTAAAATACAGGTTTAAAAGGCAACATGTCATTGATTTGGCTGACATGGGAAACATAGCCTCTTATAATGATGACAGCCGCTTTTTATTAGTTGTCATTGATGTGTTTTCCAAATATTTGTGGGTGCAGCCAATACCTAACAAATCACATACCAGCGTCATACAAGCTTTCCAGAAGATTTTTCATGAAACCCACCGAAGACCACGAACTCTAAGGTGAGATAAAGGAACTGAATTTAAAACCAGCATTTTTGAAGAAGGAGGGAATTCATGCCTATACAACAAAAATGAAACCAAAGCCAACTGTGAGGAGAGAGTCATTCGTATTCTAAAGGGAATGATTAATCGATATTTTCTATATAATCAAACTTACCGCTATGTAGACATCCTTCAAGAATTGCTATGGAAGTACAACCATAGACCTCATGGCTCTCTCCCTAATAGGCATGCTCCTGCAGATATTCGAAAGGAGAATGAATCTAAAGTGTGGAAGTATATATATACAGACAAATTAAAATTGAAACCGGAGAAGAAGAAAAAACCTTACAAATTTAAAATTGGTCAACATGTCCGCATTTCTCACATGAAATACATGTCTTGAAGGCAGCATTCAAAGTGCAGCATTGAACATGTTGTTCAACATGTTCAACATGTTCAACAACATGTTCAACATGTTAAACATGTTGTAAACATGTTCAACATGTTCAACATGTTGTTCTACAAGTTGTTGTATATAATGCTATGTTTAAAGACTTTCTCATCATTTGAAAAGTGTATGTTGAACCCAAAGGATGTATAAATGCCACATTTGTTTGAAATCTTACAATTGGCCACAAAGTCTTAAAAGACACTTAAAGGATGCTCACACTTCAGAAGTGGATGAAGAATCGGATATGGAAAACCCTGTAAAATCGCTTTTCACGGAAACTTTAGGCAAGTCTTCTATGGAAAGTCAAAGCGTCAACATGACTGACATTAATACACATGCTTGTACAGAATGTGGTGCATTATACAACAGCGAAGAAGCTTTGTTCAAACATATGGAGCAGTGTGGTGAGGGTGCTGATAACAGCAGTTCAGACAGCAGTTCAGACAGCAGTTCTGACAGTGAGTCAGGAAAAGACTCTGTTTGATATGATATGGTCCAATAGGTGTACGATGACTATTGATGCCAAATTTCAAGAAAAGATTTCAGAATATGAAGAACAAGGGCTTGAAGATGCGCATGAAATAGCGAGCGATGACCTTCGACCCATTTATAAGCATGAACTAAAACAACTGTTTATGAGACTATTCAAATATACCCAACGTCTAGAACAAAGCGAACATTATCAAACCATTTTAGAGGACTTTAATTACTTTTTGATGAAAAACATTACAAGTATTCAAAGGCACTAAAGGTGGCTATAAGGAAAACAATGCATTCTTTGAAGAGCTACTAGATAAGGAAGAGGAGAAGGATGATGACAGCAGTGATGAAGACAGTGGCATCGAGTGAACAGAGAGAAACAGATGAAGAAAAATAGACTTATTTGACTAAACTTTGCAATAAAGACTCTATAAATGTTGTAATATTTTATTAACTTAAGCGTTGTATATTAATGTATGTCTTGCTTTGCAACATATGAAGTTGCGAGAGGCTAAGGTCCCTGGCGGGATGTGAATTCACCCGTAAACCATATATCATATATTATAATGAAGTATTGTATTATTGGTTAAGAAAAATAAAAAGCTGAAAAGCATCATATGTGTTTTTGTTCAATATTACAAATATGTGCAATTATGATGAAAACAATATTTCAAATACATATTATGTTAAGACATGTGCCCACCCACAAGACCTTGATATAAGTTTGTTCAATATTACAAATATGTGCAATTATGATGAAAACAATATTTCAAATACATATTATGTTAAGACATGTGCCCACCCACAAGACCTTGATATAAGTTTCTTATAAAAAATCTTATAAAAACTAACTTCACATCAACATAGATTAATAACGTTAATTAATTTCATAGTCTACTTATTACGCATAAAGACAATTTTATTTGAACTACATATCAAATGTACATGTCAATTTGGGTCATAGCTAAGTTTCAAGTTCTTCTGACAGTCACTGCATTTATACATATCCATTTTCTGAAACCTAAGATCCACTGACGTCATTTGCTTCTCCAGCATTTGCCAATCTTTCAATGACAACAAAATTCCCTTCTTGCTAGGATATAACCTCCCAGACGTGTAATCCGTAATATATTCACGAATGTTGCCTTAGACTTTGCTGTAGGTATTGTCTCAGGCTTTGCTGTAAAATATTCTGCAGACATTTTCTCAGACTTTCTGCAGGCATTGCCATAGACGATAATTGTTGTTTACTCACTGCAGACATGTTCACTCTTCAGTATCTTGATACAGAATATATGTTACGTCCGAGGGCGCGTGCCTTTTATGCTCTATGGGAAGTTGTCACACTCGGCGTTGGACACACTATGTCCTAATATGTTTAGAAATAACTTTATCACATGCGACTTTGTGGCCAATTGTAAGATTTCGAACTCATGTTGCATTTATACATCCTTTCGGTTCAACATACACTTTCAAATGATTAAAAAGTCTTTAAACATAGCTTTATATACAACAACTTGTTGAACATGTTGAATATGTTCAACTTGTCCAACAACATGTTGAACATGTTGAACATGCTGAAAAACATGTTGAAAATGTTGAACAACATGCGGAACATGTTGAACAACATGTTGAACATGTTGAGCATGTTGAACATGTTCAAGATGTTGAACATGTTGTTGAACATGTTGCTAACATGTTGGACATGTTCGAAAACATGCTGTTGAATAATTGTTGAACAACTTGTTGAATAATGTGTTCATCACTATCATGATGTCATATGTTCCAAAAATAATATGAGCACGCCTTTTCAATTGACTGCTCATTCGAACATGTCTTTGAATGGGCTTGCTATTCCAACACATGTTTGAATGGGCGCGGTCTTTCTACATCACCAACCAACGACAAATATATATATAACAAAAAATTTCACTTACCTCACTTCCCAACAAACATTGTCGTTTTAGCTCGATTCCAGAAAAAACAACAAATGAACGGAGATTATAGATAGAACGTGTGGATAACACTCATCTGAGCACTCAGACTTTTAGAGCATTCAATGAAAGAGATATTGGTAACGATTTGCCAAATGCATTCATAGATTTATTCAACAAGTTTGATGAGCATGAACGTCGAGGATCTGGATGGGTGTTGGATAAGCTTCTTCAGACTGAAGTTTATATAGCTACCTTAGAGCCCTTGCAGGCCCCCAGCAACACTACATTGCAAAAGAAGATAAAGAATACTAAGGGTGTTATCAACATCAAGACTACAGACAACAAGTGCTTCCCATGGTCAATATTAGCTCATCTACATCCGATGAATGATAATGTGTGCATAGCATCTAACTATCAACCGTTTGAACATGAGATAATGTGAAAGATACGACATTTCCAACACCACTTCATTAGATTTATAAATCTGAGAAGATGAACAACATTGCCCTGAATTTTTTTGTTGGGAAAATCAAGTTGTGGTACCACCCACATAAGTCGCATGAGTCAACATAAGGGTGACACAGAAATCAACTTAATGCACATCAGTGACAATGAGAAGAGACATTATTGTCTGGTTAAGAACCTATTTGACTCATGAAGCATCACAAAAATATCATGGTAACACGTTTTACTGCTTCAACTGTCTGCATGGGTTTATACGGCAAGACTATTTAGACAAACATCGTGTGGGAAGCATGGAACACAGCGATTGTTATTTCCAGAGGATACAATCATTCGATTCAAGGGCATTGCAAACAACAAAAGACACCCTTTGTCATTTATATTGACTTTCAATGCTGTACAGAGAAACAGGAGAGTGATTGTTAGCAACATCACAACGCTAATGGTTTTGCCTATGTTGTCGTCAGCGAATATGAGAAGTGTGATCCTGGGCTTTATCGTGGAGACAATGCTGTTCACACATTTCTAAAGAATATGTTCGATTCACGTGATCACATCGTTAATCGATGGAGCAATCCAGGAACCTTTGAAATGACTGCTGAGGATATGAGAATTAACATCTCAACGCTAATGGTTTTGCCTATGTTGTCGTCAGCGAATATGAGAAGTATGATCCTGGGCTTTATCGTGGAGACAATGCTGTTCACACATTTCTAAAGAAAATGTTCGATTCACGTGATCACATCGTGAATCGATGGAGCAATCCAGGAACCTTTGAAATGACTGCTGAGGATATGAAACTGTTTGCCAGAGCTACTCACTGCTACATTTGCCATGAGTTAATGGGGGCGGATCGGGTGCGCGATAATGATCACATCACTGGAAAATACCGAGCAGTAGCCCATAGCGAATAAACTGCATCATGTACTTCGACGCTAAGAATCTCTTTAGGTGGAGTATGTCACAGAGTTTGCTTGAATGTGGCTTTGCATGGGTGGAAGATCCAAAATATCTGGACTACATGCAAGTGAGTAAAAATGCTGAAACAAGATATATTTTAGAGTTAGATCTCGCTTATCCGGATGAAATTCATGATCAGCATAGTGAGTATCCAGTGGCCATTGAGAAGAAAACTGTTCGAATCAGTGAGTTGTCCGAATACAGTCAGAATCTGAGAAAGCAGTTGGGATGTAAACCTACGGAAAAGTTGATTCCCAATAGAAGTGACAAAGAAAAGCATGTGATACATTATCGAAATTTACAGCAATATGTATTTCTTGGATTAAAAGTGACAAAGATGCATCGAGCCATTGTGTTCCAGAAGAGTAAAGGGCTAGCCAAATACAGAGATGTCAACACAGAGAAGAAAAAGTGCCAAAAACCATTTGAAAAACTTCTACAAATTGATTAACAATGCCATATTTGGCAAAACCATGAAAATGTAAGGAAACGAATCAATGTAGAATTTCTTCAAATTGAGAAACGTTTTAAAAAAATGGTGGTCAAATACCACATTTTCAATGAGGATTTGACAGCAGTACACTGCTTCAAGCCGGATCTGTTTCTAAAAAAGTGCATTGAAATTGGGTTTACTATTGTAGGTATCAGCAGCAAAACCCTCGTGTATGATTATCACTACAATTACATGAAGAAGAGGTATCCAGCGGCAAAACTGCTGTTCGTTGACAGACAATATGTGTTATGACATACCAACCAAAGACATTTACAAAGATATATAACAAGATAGTCATTTTTTATACAAGTGGTTATCCAAAGGATCATTTCCTTCGTTCCACTGTGCAGAAGAAAGTGCTGGGGAAAATAAAAGATGAAACTGCGGCAGTGCCCAATGAGGAGTTTGTAGGGTTCGACCGAAGGTGTACAGTTTGCTGTATGATGGAAAAAAGAAACATACTGCTAAAAGCATGACGTGCGCCTGTCAGAGGCAAATGACACATGCTCAATACAAGATTAGCTTATTTACGAAAGCACAATCATATATTGTGGGAAGCATCATTCGAAGTCATATACGTCAATTTTTTCCAGAGAAGATTGTGAATGTTGGTCTATCACCGTTTGATGACAAGCGCTATGTGTTGGATGGGCATCACAGAGCTCATAGTGCAACTTATAGAGCATGGGTTAAAAGGCGCCCGCCCTCAGAAATAAAAATCATTATGTATCAAACTGTGAGTGAACAACAACTGACATTTACAACAATGCCTACAGTAAAATCTGAGATCTTACCTACAGCAAAGCCTACAGCAAAGTCTGAGACAATACCTATAGCAAAGTCTAAGGCAGTGCCTATTGCAAAGCCTGACTTGAAGTCACTACAACTGCAAAAGCTTCAAATGTGGCCACAGTTTAGAAAAATGAAGATTTCAGTTTCCTCCTATAGCTACCATGCCACCGTGGAAAATACGAAAAATGGAGTTTAAGGCAGATTCTAAAGTCAAGCGAGGACCTGAGCGCAAAACTGTTGCCACTATAAAGTCTATGAAGAAGATGAGTGTAGATGATTTACCGGTAGTGATACCCATCAATGGAGAAAAAGACATTAAACTGGTAAAATATCAACAGGAAGTGATGGTTAAAATTCCTGAATATATCACGGATCACGCTTTTGGGAGGCTATGTCCTACCGAGAAGGGAATTTAGCTGACATTGAAAGAACGGAAAATGCTGAAGAAGCAATTGACGTCAGTGGATTACGTGCTTCAGCAGACTGATGCGTATAAATGCTGTGACATTAAGAAGATGGTTCAGTAGAACTCATTTTCACCATGAACTCAAACGTACAACTAGATTACTTGGGTGAACTGACGATCTTTTACAGTGGAACTGTCATTGTCCTATCTCCTAACTATGAAGCTGTTGTGAAGGATTATTTTGAATCCTGACCAATGCCAGGATTTCATCCACAAGTCTCAGAAGATCTGAAAGTGAGAATCATTAAATGTGACGATGAACGCTGTATACAGTTACAACAGTATGACGACCTTACCGGAAGCTATGATTTCATCACCCTCAATGCAGAACATAGGAGCCAAGTTTTGGGGCTTCGCAAGAACTTGAAACTTAGCTTTGAAAATGGAGATGTGCAATTAATAGTGGTTCAAAAGTTTTGACTTTACACCTGGATTATGATAAAGATAAATGAATTGACACTATCAAACCATATGAAAGTTGATGTGAAAGAAATTGGGTTGAATCAATGTTATGTCCGTATTCATAGCATTTACAAACGGGTGATAACATTGATAATACCTATATCAATTTAAGTTGTTATGAGTGGAATAATATGCTACATGTATTAATATAATATGTACTTGAAATATTGTTGTTCTCAATCATTAATTGCATTTTGTATTCTCTTTAGTTGTAAATATTTGTGATTTGTTAAATTCTTGTTGAATCAATCGTAAAATATTTGCGATTTGTTATGTTAAATAAAAGAAACACACATGATGCTTTTCAACTTTTTATTTGTTTTTGTCTGTCTCAAACAATGCATGATTATAATACAAAATAATGTATATATGACATATGATATATGGTTTACGAATGAATTAACGCCTCGCCAGGTAATCTATATTTAAATGAAGTAGGGGGTTTACGGGGAATTAACACAACGCCGGTGAATTTCAGTGACCCAATAGCATGATATGACACCGGTATGACATTACTAATTTAGATAAACATAAATTTAACTATAAATTTTAAAAATCAAAATAGTTTTATAGACCAATGTTTAATAATGTATCTATACAAAGTCCTTTACTACAAAATCTCCATCACTTAATATATCTATAACGCCAATATGCTAGGATCTCCAGCTCTATGTAATATATAATATGCACAATAAAAACTACAATTATTGGAAATGACTTGCTGCAATGGTATTGAATGATATACATATTCATTATTTACAAACATAACCCCCTTGCTATAATGCTGGCAGTTGATCCACAGGGAACACTCCGTGGAATAAGTCTTTTGTCATGACATCATGCGTCAATATGGCATCTATCTGCTTCGTATTCACGATGATAATCAAACTGAATTCTACGATTTGCACTTATTTCAATGATGTTGTCATATTCAGCATAGACTGTGACATTGACTGTAGTTTGCAAGGTTTCCAAGCTTGATAAGGGCGTAATGACCATCACCATCATAATCAGGTGTTAAGTCGAAAGAAAATAAGGCATAAAGCTCTAGACCAGTCTTCACGTTTTATGACGGAGCTTTTCTCACTATTTAATCTGTCAAAAGATTTGTAAAGAGTTTCAAAAGCGTTAAGATATTTTTCTTTGACAACGTTAAGCTAGAAAGGTTTGGATAGGACTGTCTAACATCGTGTAAAGTTGCATCTAATTAATATTGAAGTGCAAATGCAATTTCATACTCATACCATTGGGAAGATAACGATTCTGCTAAACAAATCTATTCTTAAGGCACCTGTAAGAATAAATTCACGACTTAGACGCGAATGCAAATAGCGATAATGTAAACCATTATTTTCTGCTTCAAGTATTTTACCACCTTTATTATTTGTATGAAAAACTGTTATATATTTTCCATAATTAATTTCACACATGACAATTCATCGATCCAGCAGTATCCTTATAGACGAGACGCATGGTTCAGAATTCTTCGGAATCATGGATGAGGTGAGAAATGATGCTGGTATAACCATGGAAATTGCTGCTATGTGAAATCAATCGATCATTCAGAAATAATTCAATATAGGACCATAAACCATTAAGCACATCATTGATGGATTTACGTAATCATCTATATCACCAGCTGTACTATCTCTGTTGACAATGGCGCATACAATATGAAGCACACTATTCTTTAAATCTAAATATTCTTCTGTACTAGCAGGAATATAAAATTTCATTGGAGCACAATCTCTAATGGCAGTGAGTGGTTGATAGTCTACACCATAATTTTTTCCGCAGCAGTTTGTGTTGGTGGTATACGAAACCATTCTAATGGAGAAAGACTACATTCACAAGAATGACCATGTATGATTGACATTGTGTTTCTTATTTTACAAATTGTTGCGGTGGGCGGGCACTCCGGCACGTGTTGGATGCACGCACGACGCACGGACAGACAGACGAACGGACAACACAGAAGAGAACTACAGAGTTGATGGAAGTGCTTTGACTGGTTTATTCAGAACGTAATCAACGTGTAAAGCTGAAAAAATAAAGAAAAATACTAACATAAATACATAACAAATGATTTTAAACATAACATGACATTGCATGAGATGTGGGGCGGATTTTCTGCCATAAAAACAACACAAAATCAGCCAAAATTTCAACAACCAATTAACACACACGGCAATCACAAAAATTCCACAGCATTAATAAAAATGGCAATCGTTCATTTAAGCCTGCAAATTGCCTCTAAAACGCGCGTAATGGCTTGAAATATTTTTTAGAAAAATAATCGCCATAATTCGCTCGGCGACTGAAACATATTCACGCAAAAATCCTCGTAAACAATTTTAAAATATGCCCTTTAATTTTTGCAGTTTACTTAAAATCCGGCCTCTTAATATCGAGTTTTATAACATTACTAAGCTGCAAATATATACATAATAAGGTAAAAATTGTTCCGAATCTCGTATTACGCCATAAGTGACAACCGGAAATAAACTTCTCTCAAATTCTGGCCTCAGAAAGGGTAAAATCATACCATAGCAACAAGTTTATACATTAAACATTTCTAACGCATTCTATAGATTGTACGAATCAAATGCTGGCTTCATACACTTACCAACATTGCTTCCACGCTCCATAGTACCCTTCACACATATTCAGGTCTTATTGACCAGACAGCATCGTAGGAGACTTATCTGAAGTCGCAACTGACCATGGGCAGCATCGTAGGGGACCTGAACATGGAGTACATGGAGTAAGAAAACTGTTCTAGCATTCGAAACCCACAAGATTTCCACTACTTGACAGAGACATGTCATCATAGGGCTATATAAAAGCTGAAATATTACCTGGCTCCAAGTACTACACAAAATACAGAACCGTTCTCGTATGGCAACACATCGTATTCACATAAAAATTTCTACTCTGGAGCGGCTTATAAAATTTAAACACTGGTCACGTGGCATTTATTTACACGTGACAAAAATATCTTTACACATAACTTCGTAAAGAAAACCTCACAATTGGTACAGGTATTTTAACAAAAACGTGAAAGACGTACCTTAAATACTTAAATATCGACCACTAAGTTCGCATCTTCTAGCTATTCATGTGGAGTCGAGTCCACGTGGCAATCGCAAAAGCCACATTCACACACAGTCCAGTGTATGTCTTCACAAAACGACAGAAAGGGCCGTTTAACAATAAACCTCGACCTTATATAGTGCCAGTGAGTTAGCACACTTCTGGTAACTGGCACGAAGTGAATACTCTATCTGCAGACCAACTAATGGCTATACGCATTATGGATAGACATACCAACCAGGTTCATAACACAAATATATCTTTTGGTGTTATTCCTGTCAGTTTCTTTTGCCTTCTATCAACTTTCCTGGCGTTTATCAATAGGACCAACAACTTCTTGACCTACACGACAAGTCACCTCTTTAATCTCATTCTATACAACCTTCTTAAGATATAGCGCAACAGTTTAGCACCTGCCTTAATGAGTGGAATAACTTTAAGAGCCAATGCTCCCAGGAACGAACCTACGCCATCTCCATATTGCATGCGTGCACCTTTAAATCCTGGCACCCACTTGATAAAAGAAATGGTTGCGATATGCGGATGGATCGTGTCTTTATGCTTTCATGACGTATTCAGAATACTTTTTGTCGAAAATGAAGTTTAGAGATTACTTTTCCAGTTTAAAATGCAACATTATGATCTGTGCCATTATTAATACTGATTTCTATCATGTCAAATTTTGATGTGTTAACAAGTGCATGATGACGTTCTAAATGAGATTTCATAATAATATCACCATCATGACCTTGAATGAGAACAGAACTTAGCAAAGGAACATAATAATCTCCAACTACTTGTGGTTCGCAAATATTACAGTACACATAACGTGTATAAAATTCCTGTTTCACATCTGCTTCTATGTTCAACAGAACCAGATTATATATACCATTGATCTGATATGAATCGTAAAATCTCAGCTAATCCAGTAGAAAAGGCAATTTCATAATCATTTTTCAAAGTAAGAAAAATTCTTCGTCTAAATTTATCATACTTTAACCGAATAGAGTTTACATTAATAGATATTGCTCATTCTTCCTTTACTGCATCACATATCTCAGGTATGGGTCTATAGTACCATATGGAATGCCAACTTCATGAAATGTATCATCCAATGATAACCAATATGAATGTAATAGTTAATTCCTTGTCCCATTGCCATCCATCTTTGTGGGTATTGAATTTCAACTAATGCCACTTCACATTTTAGTTTCAAATGTAATGTACGAGGCAAATAAATTTGATAATTAGAGGCTTTATTAGTAGGATAATAGTTCATGCAAATATAACTAGTAAATTGTATATGCACGTTGGCGGAAATGGATGCGTATATACATTATTTCGTGCAGGGCGCGAGCCATTCCCATTGCATGCATTGCGTACGTTGCTGGCATTACGCAAGTTGCTGGCATTGCGTACGTTGCGTGTATGGTCCACATTGTTGCTCTCTATCACTTCTCCTTGATAACAAGCACTTGCACACCACATTTCTACAGGAATATCAGTTATAGCTTCATTTTTCTGACAACAACAACATAGCACTTTAAACCTTGTACTTATAGTTCTTTTCTTCTTTCAGCAGCCAATGCTTTTTTCAGTAAATCAATAATGTTAGAATTTTCAATTACATCTCCAGTGTTCAACACAAGTTCATTTTTATCTGTCCATCTCGTACCATACTTCTTTAGTTCTGCCAGAAGATGTGTTACTTTCACATGATATATAGGTTGAAAATGGTTTAGAAATGTTAACTGTTGCGACTTTTCTGCAGCAAATGTTACAGCAGACTTTTGTTTTTGTGATTGAATTGTTCGTAAATGACAACCGAGAAGTTGAGATATTTCTGTAGCAGTTTCACGATTTGGTTTCTTTTTTAAAAGTTTATTCACTTTAGTTTTAATACTATCATTTGAGAGTTGACTTGATAATAATTTTCTATATTCTGATTCAGAAATAAGGACCATTTGCAATGCATGGTTCATTTTAATAGCAAGTGAGCTAATAATGGAAGTGCAAGAGATATTAAAGGTAAAAAATGCTTAGTCTTTTAATTTTACTCGTTTCAACAGGTAAAGCACTCAAACGACTGATTCATTGTTCATTTCAGGACAGAAATGTAACTTGTAAGTATTCAAGGAAATTTAATTGCGTGTGTGTTATGAAGGGAGCTTGTTTAAATACTCGTCAGCAATTCAACTCTTTTTGTTTAATTTATGGGCCGATATGAAACTGCATGCATGTCAGAATTTTAAGAAAGCTTGGAACTATACCATTACCTTCTATTTTAAAGTAAACGGAGATTTTATCCTGTTTAATGACATTATGTTCATCATTAATTGATAATCTAAATAAACACATTTAAAATTTTGTTGAAATCTGTTGGAACTTCCGCTATAGCAATGACAAAAATATCTTACGATATAGAAAAAATACTAATGCTAAGAATTGATTACATTTTGAGTACATGTTCACTGCGTATTATCTCTTTCAAATGTTTTACTAACTTGTTGCAAGATAAAAATATAACATGTGATATTAAGAAGACGTTTTATGTTTATGACAACCTAATTAGAAAAATTTCATATCTTAATTTCTGGTTTACTGACTTTATATTTTGACCATAAAAGAATTTTTGCACTGTAGTATAATATAGATGTCTACGTATTTATCACTAACAATTAAAATCACAGGTACCTTCACACATCATTTTGGGTTTATTCTCATCAAAATGATGCAGAATAGTGGAAATCACAGGGCATAGCTTTGTGATGTCCCAACTGTTTCTTGCGGAATCCTCGTTTACACGACAGAATACATCTGGTTCGAATACATGACTTGTGTGAGATAATATCTTGACACAAAGCATCGAGGCAGTACTACTTAATTATTAGCTGTGTTATTACGTCTTTACTAGCTTTTCTAATCAATTCGTATCCTAGTTACAACTGTTCGAAAAGCCATGGAACGGCCATTGACACGTTTTATCTGCAGACATTGAGATAAGAAGTTTACCAGTTATCCCCACTGCTCGCTATCGCTTCGATATATGGGCCATTTCGAGGTAGAGGAGTGAAGTATGCTACTTTCCATATATGAAAATAAAGAGCTCCTTGATATTTTATGCTTACATATAATATATACAGAACTGCGTAACAAATTTGTTCAAGACCAGAATAGATTTTACGCGTGTGCCTAGATATTCATTATTCATATCCAAAATAATGAATTCGCCGTTTTACTTAATGAGTTGGAGCCTAATAGTAAATTTATAGGGTGGATGTTTTGCTGGTGTTTTACAACACTGAGTAGGGTATGAGTGTCTTTACATGATTGCATGGGATTTGGAATTCGGGAAATGTGAAGGATTTCCCACCAAGTAAAATGTAATTTTTGCTTCACCTACTTCACTTTTCCCTTTTCCGGAAAATTAAAAATTTCACAGAACATATCAGGACATATTTTTTAGGAACAGATTGTTGGCAGTCTTTTGCAACTGCTACGTGTTGGAACGCACGCTTATAACCGATTTCGATGCAGCTAACCTGAATGTAAATATAGGCATTTTGCACTGTGAGATAAATCTCAGTAGATAGGCGGGCACTTTGGCGCACCGGCGCTTCTATTGCTTAATTCAGATACACCATATATGGATAATTATTTTAAGGGGTGAGCAATGACGTCATTTTCTGTAAACAGAGACTGCGTATCAATCCCGGTAAATCAGCATTGCGTAATTCCATGGATGCACATCCAAATGGTGCATTGTTGAACTATGGGGCATCGGGGTTGTGGTTTACTTTATATAAGGTTTTGGAGCGGAAGGTTACTTGTGTAAAAGAGGTAATGCTAATCTTTGCCATCGCATTTTAATTTAAACGGTAGTAGATAAAATTCATAGATACCGTATAAATAAAGAAAATATAAACACAAACAAGGATAGAACAAAGATATTATCAAGCAAAAAATTTATGCGGTAATGCCGTAATGTAAATGTGACGCATTGCAACATTCCTGTATTAAGACATCAACGCTTTATGAGAAGTGAACAGCAATAGGTAACCTTTGGATTTGTTATCAAAAGACTTCAATATGTGTACAGAATTATCGTAGGTATGGTATGTAAAACATTTCAGCTACACCTTAAAATTTTCTTTGCATATATCTCGAACTATTTTAACGCACCATTGCAATTGAGCAATGCCGATTGACCGGGATTGATACGCACTCTCGGTTTATAAAAATGACGTCATTGCTCATCCCTTAAGATAACTATCTATTTAGGGTAGGTCTTGATTAACCAATAGGAGTGCCGATGCGTCATAGTGCCCCGCATATCTACTAATCTCAACCAAACAACTTGGATTCACTCAGTGAGGTCTAGTGTATTACATGAAATTCTACAACAGGGCTTAGAAATAACTTTATGTTGCAATTGGGTGTAAGATGTAGCGCCACTGGTTATCAGATACGTATCCTAAATGTTATCTGTACTTCGACAAAGATAACAAGTCATTAGCTTATCTGCTATCTAGAATACCTATGCAAATGCAGTATAAATTAAACAAGATTTTCGACTTGTTTAAACCAAAACGTTTCGTCTCAAGTTGTCTTCAGTTAGGTTTGGCCTGGGTTTTGCAAAACAATTAGTAATTTTAATAGATGCGCTTCATAAAAACAGCTACTGTCAGAACCAAAATCTTTCTTTTTTAGTGCTAGCTAGAAAAATTAGTTAAAGGAAAATCGAAAATCAGTGCATCAAGAATATTGAATCGTTTATCGTACCAGTTGTGTGAAAAAATCTTAAACACTTTGTTTGTTTTGCTGCTGTTTTAGAACGAAAGATGGAAGCTAAGATTTTAAACTCCTTAAAATCCGCTAACATAAAATCAGTAACATAATTTTTTAGGAAAACAGACGGATTGTCTTGTAATACCTTGGTAAAGTATGCATTAGGTAAAATCTTTTTCTTTCCCTAACGAAGACATTTTGTCTTACTTAACCAAATAAAATCTCAAAACTCTTAATATCAGACACATTGAAATTGAATTGTTTCCATGTATTTTAGTATCGTTCAGATCACAAATCGAACAGAAGCAGTGATGAGGTGCGTTCTTATCTTAGTCCTGTGTGCTGTGACCTTTGCTGATGACATCAGCACGTATATAGACTATAACAACTGTGACTGGATAATGGGTGACCCAACAGAATTCAAGAACTGTCCAGATGGATTTGTTGGAGTTGGTGCTTGTGGTAATAAGGGACAACAACGATGTGACGATCAAGCGTTTGGTATATATTGTTGCGCATTGCTGCTTGGTGGTACGTCTCAAAAAAGCATTACAATGTTTTGACGATGCCGCTGTCATAAAACAGATATAAGCGATTTTCAAAGACGTTCTTATATTACTAAAAAGAAAATCAATAGTTGCAGTATCAAAATTTTCGATGAAAAGACCAGTTTACACACCGCATCAAAGAACTATAAATACTCTAGTTGACTAAATGAAAATGAGAAAGAATGCTTTTTATTTTAATCATTTATTATGAGATAAAATTGAACAATTATTTCTCACAATAACCAAAAAAATAAACGAATCTAATAAAAATGTTATGGATAAAAGCTAGAGATACATTAGTCTTGCACACAAATGAATCTCACTTATAGCCAGGAAAGAATGTAAACATAACGTTGCGTAGATCTGCACTTAGCTTTGTAAACAATACTGAACTCTTTATTTGACTTGTAGACACAACACAAGAATGCGACACTTTCTCAGGGCACCAAGGAGACCTTGTAGAATGCCCATTCGGTACACAGGTGTTTGGTACATGTGGATCACTTGATACCTCCAGATGTGACCACAATGGCGACCGCAAGTGTGTCACTATTAGCTGCTGTGGTAAGGAAAATCTACACTAGCATGATATCATATTATGGGCTTTTGAAGTGTTAAGCAAATGTAAAAGGTTCTGTAAAACGCTTCATTATATATTGTTTTACTTTGTGTATTTATAAAGTTATGCGATCTTATTGATAATAATGATCTTCCGGATTCTGTGGAGAGTATCATCTTCTGTCACTTTGTCAGCTATATCTTGCATCACTTAGACAATATGTTATCAACCTATGCTGATGTTAATGCATTTATGTGCAATTATTTTGCAAATAAAGGTCAGTACTTGTCATCATTTAGTATGAATTGAGGGTTTATTGTTTAGACTCAGCTCTGAGTGTATCTAGTGACTGCCACTGGATGTATGCGCCTAATCAAGGGGAGAAGTTGTATTGCCCCAACAATGCTGGAAATGAGCATGTGATGACTGGCCGCTGTGGTTCGGAAACCATAGCCCAATGCAACGATATGGTGCATGGCATTGAATGCTGTAAACTAAATTAAAGCACTTGTGAAGGTAAAAAAAATTGAATGAAACATTATTAGCTCAAATAAATTGCAACTCCTGAAGCCACTGGTTTTAATTGTTGAACAACTTGAATTTTTCTGTGGATCAGTTGAAGTGCTCCCGATAATATAATGTTGCACTAATCAGTATTGATGTTCAGTTCAATACGGGTCCGAAATTAAGTAATAGGATCAGCAGCAACAATTTTGTAGAATATTTTAGAAATATTCTGTTTGCGTACATATGGTTACACATTTGTTAGGCCTTTGAAAAAATTCTGTCCTGACTATGTATTATTATTTATGCTATTCATTTGTCAGTCGCTTTAACGCTGCACCTTTTGCACATCAGTCGCCTTTGTAATTAATGCCAACAGACCAAGGTGGCTTGACCTGATTCAAATAAATTTTGCGTAATGGTTCTAATGAAAAGGAAGCACGGGAAGAAGACAAGCGCTTTAAGTCGCCATAGACTAGCCTGCTATTCGTGCCTTACACTGCACGTATCTTCTCCGTGTGCTGGTGATTACATAAACTATTGGGGTAATATTTGATGTACCTTGGATATTTGTTGCCCAAAATAAAATATCTGACTCGAAACATTTTAGTCAGACTGAATAAATACTTTTACAAAAAGCTGTTAATATGTCTCTAAATGAAATATTATCAAGATAAACAAAGAATATACTATATTGTACTGAGACGTGTAAGTAAGTGAATGTCAATAAACAGGTCACTTAACCTAAAACTAACTAGACCAATTTCTCCAGTGGGTAGCGAAAATGACACTTGGGGCCACAGAAAAAAGATTCTGGATATTTAAAATTTCAGAATTTTAAAATCTTTCTAAAATGGCATGCCAATCGCCAGTTGCATAGCATAGTTTCTTAAATTTTGTTTCTCTGTAATTATTCTGACGTCGATAAAACGTCGATTTGAGATTGCGTCAATAAACCCCGACAAATCACATGATTAAACCTAGTTGTGAGTAGGTTTTGATTGGAGTCAACTACAGACCAACGTCTTTGAAAAACTTTGGATAAGCGAGAAGAGTAGACGTTGGATAAACCACGAGATGAAGACGAAAACGCTGGTTTTGCTAAAATCACTTTCGCAAGATTAAATTTGGTTCTGATTTGTTTGTGATTTAGATCAACGCCAACTAAGCGTCTTTAATATCCGGAGATAAAAACGCTTGTTGTGGTGTTGCTTTTTCTTGGGAAAATTCCACTTTTTCCCAAGTTTTATTGCGACTTTGATGCGATTCTTTTAAAAAATCGGCAATTTATGCAGACTTCGAAAAATCGGCTAAGCAAAAAATTTAGGGAACTGCAGAAGAAAGAGCTCTTCTCCTTTCCGATTTTTGCCATATTCGGGTATTTTTGTCATGTTGACTTTCCTATTTAGCGAAAATCCGCAGTTGACGAAATGTCAAAATGTTTATTTCATAACAACGTTGCATCATATTCTAAATTATTGTAAGAAATGGATGGATCAATCTTCGCGTATAGGGCTATTTAATTTTTTGGAGTAGTGAAGAAAACGCAAAAAATGTCAAAATGAAAGAAGCAATGAAGTATGGAATTCGCATACAGAAAACATTTTAAACCCTTGTGTGAATAAAACCAAATAATAATAATAATGATAATAATAGTACTCTTAATTAATTAATAAAATATCTTATAATAAATGCATAAATGAGTAAACGAAAAAACAAAAACTACATATTTATAACTTTCACTCATTTATAAAGTGAATACAACTTAATAGTAAGCGTGGTGCTGAGCATTCCCTAAGTATGGGAGATGAGCATCCCCGCTGAGATATTTGTTGTGCAACCTAACGGCTAGATGCAACACGAATAACAGACACGCAATATTTGCTTACTTATTGTGGAGAGGTCAATACTATCATAGTCTTACATGGGCATCTGTTTGATTTAGCCTCATCAATATTACCTTGTCTTAATAATCAGTTCTTATGTATATTTGCTAATCATGCCTGCTGGTTTTTATTAAAATTCGCTTCTAGAATGCTGTAAGCCTCTTAGTTGTTAAAAATTTGCGAAATAGTTTATTAGCATTATTAGCTCAAATAAATTGCAACTCCTGAAGCCACTGGTTTTAATTGTTGAACAACTTGAATTTTTCTGTGGATCAGTTAAAGTGCTCCCGATAATATAATGTTGCACTAATCAGTATTGATGTTCAGTTCAATACGGGTCCGAAATTAAGTAATAGGATCAGCAGCAACAATTTTGTAGAATATTTTAGAAATATTCTGTTTGCGTACATATGGTTACACATTTGTTAGGACTTTGAAAAAATTCTGTCCTGACTATGTATTATTATTTATGCTATTCATTTGTCAGTCGCTTTAACGCTGCACCTTTTGCACATCAGTCGCCTTTGTAATTAATGCCAACAGACCAAGGTGACTTGACCTGATTCAAATAAATTTTGCGTAATGGTTCTAATGAAAAGGAAGCACGGGAAGAAGACAAGCGCTTTAAGTCGCCATAGACTAGCCTGCTATTCGTGCCTTACACTGCACGTATCTTCTCCGTGTGCTGGTGATTACATAAACTATTGGGGTAATATTTGATGTACCTTGGATATTTGTTGCCCAAAATAAAATATCTGACTCGAAACATTTTAGTCAGACTGAATAAATACTTTTACAAAAAGCTGTTAATATGTCTCTAAATGAAATATTATCAAGATAAACAAAGAATATACTATATTGTACTGAGACGTGTAAGTAAGTGAATGTCAATAAACAGTGCACTAAACCTTAAACTAACTAGACCAATTTCTCCAGTGGGTAGCGAAAATGACACTTGGGGCCACAGAAAAAAAGATTCTGGATATTTAAAATTTCAGAATTTTAAAATCTTTCTAAAATGGCATGCCAATCGCCAGTTGCATAGCATAGTTTCTTAAATTTTGTTTCTCGGTAATGATTCTGACGTCGATAAAACGTCGATTTGAGATTGCGTCAATAAACCCCGACAAATCACATGATTAAACCTAGTTGTGAGTAGGTTTTGATTGGAGTCAACTACAGACCAACGTCTTTGAAAAACTTTGGATAAGCGAGAAGAGTAGACGTTGGATAAACCACGAGATGAAGACGAAAACGCTGGTTTTGCTAAAATCACTTTCGCAAGATTAAATTTGGTTCTGATTTGGTTGTGATTTAGATCAACGCCAACTAAGCGTCTTTAATATCCGGAGATAAAAACGCTTGTTGTGGTGTTGCTTTTTCTTGGGAAAATTCCACTTTTTCCCAAGTTTTATTGCGACTTTGATGCGATTCTTTTAAAAAATCGGCAATTTATGCAGACTTCGAAAAATCGGCTAAGCAAAAAATTTAGGGAACTGCAGAAGAAAGAGCTCTTCTCCTTTCCGATTTTTGCCATATTCGGGTATTTTTGTCATGTAGACTTTCCTATTTAGCGAAAATCCGCAGTTGACGAAATGTCAAAATGTTTATTTCATAACAACGTTGCATCATATTCTAAATTATTGTAAGAAATGGATGGATCAATCTTCGCGTATAGGGCTATTTAATTTTTTGGAGTAGTGAAGGAAACGCAAAAAATGTCAAAATGAAAGAAGCAATGAAGTATGGAATTCGCATACAGAAAACATTTTAAACCCTTGTGTGAATAAAACCAAATAATAATAATAATGATAATAATAGTACTCTTAATTAATTAATAAAATATCTTATAATAAATGCATAAATGAGTAAACGAAAAAACAAAAACTACATATTTATAACTTTCACTCATTTATAAAGTGAATACAACTTAATAGTAAGCGTGGTGCTGAGCATTCCCTAAGTATGGGAGATGAGCATCCCCGCTGAGATATTTGTTGTGCAACCTAACGGCTAGATGCAACACGAATAACAGACACGCAATATTTGCTTACTTATTGTGGAGAGGTCAATACTATCATAGTCTTACATGGGCATCTGTTTGATTTAGCCTCATCAATATTACCTTGTCTTAATAATCAGTTCTTATGTATATTTGCTAATCATGCCTGCTGGTTTTTATTAAAATTCGCTTCTAGAATGCTGTAAGCCTCTTAGTTGTTAAAAATTTGCGAAATAGTTTATTAGCATTATTAGCTCAAATAAATTGCAACTCCTGAAGCCACTGGTTTTAATTGTTGAACAACTTGAATTTTTCTGTGGATCAGTTAAAGTGCTCCCGATAATATAATGTTGCACTAATCAGTATTGATGTTCAGTTCAATACGGGTCCGAAATTAAGTAATAGGATCAGCAGCAACAATTTTGTAGAATATTTTAGAAATATTCTGTTTGCGTACATATGGTTACACATTTGTTAGGACTTTGAAAAAATTCTGTCCTGACTATGTATTATTATTTATGCTATTCATTTGTCAGTCGCTTTAACGCTGCACCTTTTGCACATCAGTCGCCTTTGTAATTAATGCCAACAGACCAAGGTGACTTGACCTGATTCAAATAAATTTTGCGTAATGGTTCTAATGAAAAGGAAGCACGGGAAGAAGACAAGCGCTTTAAGTCGCCATAGACTAGCCTGCTATTCGTGCCTTACACTGCACGTATCTTCTCCGTGTGCTGGTGATTACATAAACTATTGGGGTAATATTTGATGTACCTTGGATATTTGTTGCCCAAAATAAAATATCTGACTCGAAACATTTTAGTCAGACTGAATAAATACTTTTACAAAAAGCTGTTAATATGTCTCTAAATGAAATATTATCAAGATAAACAAAGAATATACTATATTGTACTGAGACGTGTAAGTAAGTGAATGTCAATAAACAGTGCACTAAACCTTAAACTAACTAGACCAATTTCTCCAGTGGGTAGCGAAAATGACACTTGGGGCCACAGAAAAAAAGATTCTGGATATTTAAAATTTCAGAATTTTAAAATCTTTCTAAACTGGCATGCCAATCGCCAGTTGCATAGCATAGTTTCTTAAATTTTGTTTCTCGGTAATGATTCTGACGTCGATAAAACGTCGATTTGAGATTGCGTCAATAAACCCCGACAAATCACATGATTAAACCTAGTTGTGAGTAGGTTTTGATTGGAGTCAACTACAGACCAACGTCTTTGAAAAACTTTGGATAAGCGAGAAGAGTAGACGTTGGATAAACCACGAGATGAAGACGAAAACGCTGGTTTTGCTAAAATCACTTTCGCAAGATTAAATTTGGTTCTGATTTGGTTGTGATTTAGATCAACGCCAACTAAGCGTCTTTAATATCCGGAGATAAAAACGCTTGTTGTGGTGTTGCTTTTTCTTGGGAAAATTCCACTTTTTCCCAAGTTTTATTGCGACTTTGATGCGATTCTTTTAAAAAATCGGCAATTTATGCAGACTTCGAAAAATCGGCTAAGCAAAAAATTTAGGGAACTGCAGAAGAAAGAGCTCTTCTCCTTTCCGATTTTTGCCATATTCGGGTATTTTTGTCATGTAGACTTTCCTATTTAGCGAAAATCCGCAGTTGACGAAATGTCAAAATGTTTATTTCATAACAACGTTGCATCATATTCTAAATTATTGTAAGAAATGGATGGATCAATCTTCGCGTATAGGGCTATTTAATTTTTTGGAGTAGTGAAGGAAACGCAAAAAATGTCAAAATGAAAGAAGCAATGAAGTATGGAATTCGCATACAGAAAACATTTTAAACCCTTGTGTGAATAAAACCAAATAATAATAATAATGATAATAATAGTACTCTTAATTAATTAATAAAATATCTTATAATAAATGCATAAATGAGTAAACGAAAAAAACAAAAACTACATATTTATAACTTTCACTCATTTATAAAGTGAATACAACTTAATAGTAAGCGTGGTGCTGAGCATTCCCTAAGTATGGGAGATGAGCATCCCCGCTGAGATATTTGTTGTGCAACCTAACGGCTAGATGCAACACGAATAACAGACACGCAATATTTGCTTACTTATTGTGGAGAGGTCAATACTATCATAGTCTTACATGGGCATCTGTTTGATTTAGCCTCATCAATATTACCTTGTCTTAATAATCAGTTCTTATGTATATTTGCTAATCATGCCTGCTGGTTTTTATTAAAATTCGCTTCTAGAATGCTGTAAGCCTCTTAGTTGTTAAAAATTTGCGAAATAGTTTATTAGCATTATTAGCTCAAATAAATTGCAACTCCTGAAGCCACTGGTTTTAATTGTTGAACAACTTGAATTTTTCTGTGGATCAGTTAAAGTGCTCCCGATAATATAATGTTGCACTAATCAGTATTGATGTTCAGTTCAATACGGGTCCGAAATTAAGTAATAGGATCAGCAGCAACAATTTTGTAGAATATTTTAGAAATATTCTGTTTGCGTACATATGGTTACACATTTGTTAGGACTTTGAAAAAATTCTGTCCTGACTATGTATTATTATTTATGCTATTCATTTGTCAGTCGCTTTAACGCTGCACCTTTTGCACATCAGTCGCCTTTGTAATTAATGCCAACAGACCAAGGTGACTTGACCTGATTCAAATAAATTTTGCGTAATGGTTCTAATGAAAAGGAAGCACGGGAAGAAGACAAGCGCTTTAAGTCGCCATAGACTAGCCTGCTATTCGTGCCTTACACTGCACGTATCTTCTCCGTGTGCTGGTGATTACATAAACTATTGGGGTAATATTTGATGTACCTTGGATATTTGTTGCCCAAAATAAAATATCTGACTCGAAACATTTTAGTCAGACTGAATAAATACTTTTACAAAAAGCTGTTAATATGTCTCTAAATGAAATATTATCAAGATAAACAAAGAATATACTATATTGTACTGAGACGTGTAAGTAAGTGAATGTCAATAAACAGTGCACTAAACCTTAAACTAACTAGACCAATTTCTCCAGTGGGTAGCGAAAATGACACTTGGGGCCACAGAAAAAAAGATTCTGGATATTTAAAATTTCAGAATTTTAAAATCTTTCTAAACTGGCATGCCAATCGCCAGTTGCATAGCATAGTTTCTTAAATTTTGTTTCTCGGTAATGATTCTGACGTCGATAAAACGTCGATTTGAGATTGCGTCAATAAACCCCGACAAATCACATGATTAAACCTAGTTGTGAGTAGGTTTTGATTGGAGTCAACTACAGACCAACGTCTTTGAAAAACTTTGGATAAGCGAGAAGAGTAGACGTTGGATAAACCACGAGATGAAGACGAAAACGCTGGTTTTGCTAAAATCACTTTCGCAAGATTAAATTTGGTTCTGATTTGGTTGTGATTTAGATCAACGCCAACTAAGCGTCTTTAATATCCGGAGATAAAAACGCTTGTTGTGGTGTTGCTTTTTCTTGGGAAAATTCCACTTTTTCCCAAGTTTTATTGCGACTTTGATGCGATTCTTTTAAAAAATCGGCAATTTATGCAGACTTCGAAAAATCGGCTAAGCAAAAAATTTAGGGAACTGCAGAAGAAAGAGCTCTTCTCCTTTCCGATTTTTGCCATATTCGGGTATTTTTGTCATGTAGACTTTCCTATTTAGCGAAAATCCGCAGTTGACGAAATGTCAAAATGTTTATTTCATAACAACGTTGCATCATATTCTAAATTATTGTAAGAAATGGATGGATCAATCTTCGCGTATAGGGCTATTTAATTTTTTGGAGTAGTGAAGGAAACGCAAAAAATGTCAAAATGAAAGAAGCAATGAAGTATGGAATTCGCATACAGAAAACATTTTAAACCCTTGTGTGAATAAAACCAAATAATAATAATAATGATAATAATAGTACTCTTAATTAATTAATAAAATATCTTATAATAAATGCATAAATGAGTAAACGAAAAAACAAAAACTACATATTTATAACTTTCACTCATTTATAAAGTGAATACAACTTAATAGTAAGCGTGGTGCTGAGCATTCCCTAAGTATGGGAGATGAGCATCCCCGCTGAGATATTTGTTGTGCAACCTAACGGCTAGATGCAACACGAATAACAGACACGCAATATTTGCTTACTTATTGTGGAGAGGTCAATACTATCATAGTCTTACATGGGCATCTGTTTGATTTAGCCTCATCAATATTACCTTGTCTTAATAATCAGTTCTTATGTATATTTGCTAATCATGCCTGCTGGTTTTTATTAAAATTCGCTTCTAGAATGCTGTAAGCCTCTTAGTTGTTAAAAATTTGCGAAATAGTTTATTAGCATTATTAGCTCAAATAAATTGCAACTCCTGAAGCCACTGGTTTTAATTGTTGAACAACTTGAATTTTTCTGTGGATCAGTTAAAGTGCTCCCGATAATATAATGTTGCACTAATCAGTATTGATGTTCAGTTCAATACGGGTCCGAAATTAAGTAATAGGATCAGCAGCAACAATTTTGTAGAATATTTTAGAAATATTCTGTTTGCGTACATATGGTTACACATTTGTTAGGACTTTGAAAAAATTCTGTCCTGACTATGTATTATTATTTATGCTATTCATTTGTCAGTCGCTTTAACGCTGCACCTTTTGCACATCAGTCGCCTTTGTAATTAATGCCAACAGACCAAGGTGACTTGACCTGATTCAAATAAATTTTGCGTAATGGTTCTAATGAAAAGGAAGCACGGGAAGAAGACAAGCGCTTTAAGTCGCCATAGACTAGCCTGCTATTCGTGCCTTACACTGCACGTATCTTCTCCGTGTGCTGGTGATTACATAAACTATTGGGGTAATATTTGATGTACCTTGGATATTTGTTGCCCAAAATAAAATATCTGACTCGAAACATTTTAGTCAGACTGAATAAATACTTTTACAAAAAGCTGTTAATATGTCTCTAAATGAAATATTATCAAGATAAACAAAGAATATACTATATTGTACTGAGACGTGTAAGTAAGTGAATGTCAATAAACAGTGCACTAAACCTTAAACTAACTAGACCAATTTCTCCAGTGGGTAGCGAAAATGACACTTGGGGCCACAGAAAAAAAGATTCTGGATATTTAAAATTTCAGAATTTTAAAATCTTTCTAAAATGGCATGCCAATCGCCAGTTGCATAGCATAGTTTCTTAAATTTTGTTTCTCGGTAATGATTCTGACGTCGATAAAACGTCGATTTGAGATTGCGTCAATAAACCCCGACAAATCACATGATTAAACCTAGTTGTGAGTAGGTTTTGATTGGAGTCAACTACAGACCAACGTCTTTGAAAAACTTTGGATAAGCGAGAAGAGTAGACGTTGGATAAACCACGAGATGAAGACGAAAACGCTGGTTTTGCTAAAATCACTTTCGCAAGATTAAATTTGGTTCTGATTTGGTTGTGATTTAGATCAACGCCAACTAAGCGTCTTTAATATCCGGAGATAAAAACGCTTGTTGTGGTGTTGCTTTTTCTTGGGAAAATTCCACTTTTTCCCAAGTTTTATTGCGACTTTGATGCGATTCTTTTAAAAAATCGGCAATTTATGCAGACTTCGAAAAATCGGCTAAGCAAAAAATTTAGGGAACTGCAGAAGAAAGAGCTCTTCTCCTTTCCGATTTTTGCCATATTCGGGTATTTTTGTCATGTAGACTTTCCTATTTAGCGAAAATCCGCAGTTGACGAAATGTCAAAATGTTTATTTCATAACAACGTTGCATCATATTCTAAATTATTGTAAGAAATGGATGGATCAATCTTCGCGTATAGGGCTATTTAATTTTTTGGAGTAGTGAAGGAAACGCAAAAAATGTCAAAATGAAAGAAGCAATGAAGTATGGAATTCGCATACAGAAAACATTTTAAACCCTTGTGTGAATAAAACCAAATAATAATAATAATGATAATAATAGTACTCTTAATTAATTAATAAAATATCTTATAATAAATGCATAAATGAGTAAACGAAAAAAACAAAAACTACATATTTATAACTTTCACTCATTTATAAAGTGAATACAACTTAATAGTAAGCGTGGTGCTGAGCATTCCCTAAGTATGGGAGATGAGCATCCCCGCTGAGATATTTGTTGTGCAACCTAACGGCTAGATGCAACACGAATAACAGACACGCAATATTTGCTTACTTATTGTGGAGAGGTCAATACTATCATAGTCTTACATGGGCATCTGTTTGATTTAGCCTCATCAATATTACCTTGTCTTAATAATCAGTTCTTATGTATATTTGCTAATCATGCCTGCTGGTTTTTATTAAAATTCGCTTCTAGAATGCTGTAAGCCTCTTAGTTGTTAAAAATTTGCGAAATAGTTTATTAGCATTATTAGCTCAAATAAATTGCAACTCCTGAAGCCACTGGTTTTAATTGTTGAACAACTTGAATTTTTCTGTGGATCAGTTAAAGTGCTCCCGATAATATAATGTTGCACTAATCAGTATTGATGTTCAGTTCAATACGGGTCCGAAATTAAGTAATAGGATCAGCAGCAACAATTTTGTAGAATATTTTAGAAATATTCTGTTTGCGTACATATGGTTACACATTTGTTAGGACTTTGAAAAAATTCTGTCCTGACTATGTATTATTATTTATGCTATTCATTTGTCAGTCGCTTTAACGCTGCACCTTTTGCACATCAGTCGCCTTTGTAATTAATGCCAACAGACCAAGGTGACTTGACCTGATTCAAATAAATTTTGCGTAATGGTTCTAATGAAAAGGAAGCACGGGAAGAAGACAAGCGCTTTAAGTCGCCATAGACTAGCCTGCTATTCGTGCCTTACACTGCACGTATCTTCTCCGTGTGCTGGTGATTACATAAACTATTGGGGTAATATTTGATGTACCTTGGATATTTGTTGCCCAAAATAAAATATCTGACTCGAAACATTTTAGTCAGACTGAATAAATACTTTTACAAAAAGCTGTTAATATGTCTCTAAATGAAATATTATCAAGATAAACAAAGAATATACTATATTGTACTGAGACGTGTAAGTAAGTGAATGTCAATAAACAGTGCACTAAACCTTAAACTAACTAGACCAATTTCTCCAGTGGGTAGCGAAAATGACACTTGGGGCCACAGAAAAAAAGATTCTGGATATTTAAAATTTCAGAATTTTAAAATCTTTCTAAAATGGCATGCCAATCGCCAGTTGCATAGCATAGTTTCTTAAATTTTGTTTCTCGGTAATGATTCTGACGTCGATAAAACGTCGATTTGAGATTGCGTCAATAAACCCCGACAAATCACATGATTAAACCTAGTTGTGAGTAGGTTTTGATTGGAGTCAACTACAGACCAACGTCTTTGAAAAACTTTGGATAAGCGAGAAGAGTAGACGTTGGATAAACCACGAGATGAAGACGAAAACGCTGGTTTTGCTAAAATCACTTTCGCAAGATTAAATTTGGTTCTGATTTGGTTGTGATTTAGATCAACGCCAACTAAGCGTCTTTAATATCCGGAGATAAAAACGCTTGTTGTGGTGTTGCTTTTTCTTGGGAAAATTCCACTTTTTCCCAAGTTTTATTGCGACTTTGATGCGATTCTTTTAAAAAATCGGCAATTTATGCAGACTTCGAAAAATCGGCTAAGCAAAAAATTTAGGGAACTGCAGAAGAAAGAGCTCTTCTCCTTTCCGATTTTTGCCATATTCGGGTATTTTTGTCATGTAGACTTTCCTATTTAGCGAAAATCCGCAGTTGACGAAATGTCAAAATGTTTGTATCATAACAACGTTGCATCATATTCTAAATTATTGTAAGAAATGGATGGATCAATCTTCGCGTATAGGGCTATTTAATTTTTTGGAGTAGTGAAGGAAACGCAAAAAATGTCAAAATGAAAGAAGCAATGAAGTATGGAATTCGCATACAGAAAACATTTTAAACCCTTGTGTGAATAAAACCAAATAATAATAATAATGATAATAATAGTACTCTTAATTAATTAATAAAATATCTTATAATAAATGCATAAATGAGTAAACGAAAAAACAAAAACTACATATTTATAACTTTCACTCATTTATAAAGTGAATACAACTTAATAGTAAGCGTGGTGCTGAGCATTCCCTAAGTATGGGAGATGAGCATCCCCGCTGAGATATTTGTTGTGCAACCTAACGGCTAGATGCAACACGAATAACAGACACGCAATATTTGCTTACTTACTGTGGAGAGGTCAATACTATCATAGTCTTACATGGGCATCTGTTTGATTTAGCCTCATCAATATTACCTTGTCTTAATAATCAGTTCTTATGTATATTTGCTAATCATGCCTGCTGGTTTTTATTAAAATTCGCTTCTAGAATGCTGTAAGCCTCTTAGTTGTTAAAAATTTGCGAAATAGTTTATTAGCATTATTAGCTCAAATAAATTGCAACTCCTGAAGCCACTGGTTTTAATTGTTGAACAACTTGAATTTTTCTGTGGATCAGTTAAAGTGCTCCCGATAATATAATGTTGCACTAATCAGTATTGATGTTCAGTTCAATACGGGTCCGAAATTAAGTAATAGGATCAGCAGCAACAATTTTGTAGAATATTTTAGAAATATTCTGTTTGCGTACATATGGTTACACATTTGTTAGGACTTTGAAAAAATTCTGTCCTGACTATGTATTATTATTTATGCTATTCATTTGTCAGTCGCTTTAACGCTGCACCTTTTGCACATCAGTCGCCTTTGTAATTAATGCCAACAGACCAAGGTGACTTGACCTGATTCAAATAAATTTTGCGTAATGGTTCTAATGAAAAGGAAGCACGGGAAGAAGACAAGCGCTTTAAGTCGCCATAGACTAGCCTGCTATTCGTGCCTTACACTGCACGTATCTTCTCCGTGTGCTGGTGATTACATAAACTATTGGGGTAATATTTGATGTACCTTGGATATTTGTTGCCCAAAATAAAATATCTGACTCGAAACATTTTAGTCAGACTGAATAAATACTTTTACAAAAAGCTGTTAATATGTCTCTAAATGAAATATTATCAAGATAAACAAAGAATATACTATATTGTACTGAGACGTGTAAGTAAGTGAATGTCAATAAACAGTGCACTAAACCTTAAACTAACTAGACCAATTTCTCCAGTGGGTAGCGAAAATGACACTTGGGGCCACAGAAAAAAAGATTCTGGATATTTAAAATTTCAGAATTTTAAAATCTTTCTAAAATGGCATGCCAATCGCCAGTTGCATAGCATAGTTTCTTAAATTTTGTTTCTCGGTAATGATTCTGACGTCGATAAAACGTCGATTTGAGATTGCGTCAATAAACCCCGACAAATCACATGATTAAACCTAGTTGTGAGTAGGTTTTGATTGGAGTCAACTACAGACCAACGTCTTTGAAAAACTTTGGATAAGCGAGAAGAGTAGACGTTGGATAAACCACGAGATGAAGACGAAAACGCTGGTTTTGCTAAAATCACTTTCGCAAGATTAAATTTGGTTCTGATTTGGTTGTGATTTAGATCAACGCCAACTAAGCGTCTTTAATATCCGGAGATAAAAACGCTTGTTGTGGTGTTGCTTTTTCTTGGGAAAATTCCACTTTTTCCCAAGTTTTATTGCGACTTTGATGCGATTCTTTTAAAAAATCGGCAATTTATGCAGACTTCGAAAAATCGGCTAAGCAAAAAATTTAGGGAACTGCAGAAGAAAGAGCTCTTCTCCTTTCCGATTTTTGCCATATTCGGGTATTTTTGTCATGTAGACTTTCCTATTTAGCGAAAATCCGCAGTTGACGAAATGTCAAAATGTTTATTTCATAACAACGTTGCATCATATTCTAAATTATTGTAAGAAATGGATGGATCAATCTTCGCGTATAGGGCTATTTAATTTTTTGGAGTAGTGAAGGAAACGCAAAAAATGTCAAAATGAAAGAAGCAATGAAGTATGGAATTCGCATACAGAAAACATTTTAAACCCTTGTGTGAATAAAACCAAATAATAATAATAATGATAATAATAGTACTCTTAATTAATTAATAAAATATCTTATAATAAATGCATAAATGAGTAAACGAAAAAACAAAAACTACATATTTATAACTTTCACTCATTTATAAAGTGAATACAACTTAATAGTAAGCGTGGTGCTGAGCATTCCCTAAGTATGGGAGATGAGCATCCCCGCTGAGATATTTGTTGTGCAACCTAACGGCTAGATGCAACACGAATAACAGACACGCAATATTTGCTTACTTATTGTGGAGAGGTCAATACTATCATAGTCTTACATGGGCATCTGTTTGATTTAGCCTCATCAATATTACCTTGTCTTAATAATCAGTTCTTATGTATATTTGCTAATCATGCCTGCTGGTTTTTATTAAAATTCGCTTCTAGAATGCTGTAAGCCTCTTAGTTGTTAAAAATTTGCGAAATAGTTTATTAGCATTATTAGCTCAAATAAATTGCAACTCCTGAAGCCACTGGTTTTAATTGTTGAACAACTTGAATTTTTCTGTGGATCAGTTAAAGTGCTCCCGATAATATAATGTTGCACTAATCAGTATTGATGTTCAGTTCAATACGGGTCCGAAATTAAGTAATAGGATCAGCAGCAACAATTTTGTAGAATATTTTAGAAATATTCTGTTTGCGTACATATGGTTACACATTTGTTAGGACTTTGAAAAAATTCTGTCCTGACTATGTATTATTATTTATGCTATTCATTTGTCAGTCGCTTTAACGCTGCACCTTTTGCACATCAGTCGCCTTTGTAATTAATGCCAACAGACCAAGGTGACTTGACCTGATTCAAATAAATTTTGCGTAATGGTTCTAATGAAAAGGAAGCACGGGAAGAAGACAAGCGCTTTAAGTCGCCATAGACTAGCCTGCTATTCGTGCCTTACACTGCACGTATCTTCTCCGTGTGCTGGTGATTACATAAACTATTGGGGTAATATTTGATGTACCTTGGATATTTGTTGCCCAAAATAAAATATCTGACTCGAAACATTTTAGTCAGACTGAATAAATACTTTTACAAAAAGCTGTTAATATGTCTCTAAATGAAATATTATCAAGATAAACAAAGAATATACTATATTGTACTGAGACGTGTAAGTAAGTGAATGTCAATAAACAGTGCACTAAACCTTAAACTAACTAGACCAATTTCTCCAGTGGGTAGCGAAAATGACACTTGGGGCCACAGAAAAAAAGATTCTGGATATTTAAAATTTCAGAATTTTAAAATCTTTCTAAAATGGCATGCCAATCGCCAGTTGCATAGCATAGTTTCTTAAATTTTGTTTCTCGGTAATGATTCTGACGTCGATAAAACGTCGATTTGAGATTGCGTCAATAAACCCCGACAAATCACATGATTAAACCTAGTTGTGAGTAGGTTTTGATTGGAGTCAACTACAGACCAACGTCTTTGAAAAACTTTGGATAAGCGAGAAGAGTAGACGTTGGATAAACCACGAGATGAAGACGAAAACGCTGGTTTTGCTAAAATCACTTTCGCAAGATTAAATTTGGTTCTGATTTGGTTGTGATTTAGATCAACGCCAACTAAGCGTCTTTAATATCCGGAGATAAAAACGCTTGTTGTGGTGTTGCTTTTTCTTGGGAAAATTCCACTTTTTCCCAAGTTTTATTGCGACTTTGATGCGATTCTTTTAAAAAATCGGCAATTTATGCAGACTTCGAAAAATCGGCTAAGCAAAAAATTTAGGGAACTGCAGAAGAAAGAGCTCTTCTCCTTTCCGATTTTTGCCATATTCGGGTATTTTTGTCATGTAGACTTTCCTATTTAGCGAAAATCCGCAGTTGACGAAATGTCAAAATGTTTGTATCATAACAACGTTGCATCATATTCTAAATTATTGTAAGAAATGGATGGATCAATCTTCGCGTATAGGGCTATTTAATTTTTTGGAGTAGTGAAGGAAACGCAAAAAATGTCAAAATGAAAGAAGCAATGAAGTATGGAATTCGCATACAGAAAACATTTTAAACCCTTGTGTGAATAAAACCAAATAATAATAATAATGATAATAATAGTACTCTTAATTAATTAATAAAATATCTTATAATAAATGCATAAATGAGTAAACGAAAAAACAAAAACTACATATTTATAACTTTCACTCATTTATAAAGTGAATACAACTTAATAGTAAGCGTGGTGCTGAGCATTCCCTAAGTATGGGAGATGAGCATCCCCGCTGAGATATTTGTTGTGCAACCTAACGGCTAGATGCAACACGAATAACAGACACGCAATATTTGCTTACTTATTGTGGAGAGGTCAATACTATCATAGTCTTACATGGGCATCTGTTTGATTTAGCCTCATCAATATTACCTTGTCTTAATAATCAGTTCTTATGTATATTTGCTAATCATGCCTGCTGGTTTTTATTAAAATTCGCTTCTAGAATGCTGTAAGCCTCTTAGTTGTTAAAAATTTGCGAAATAGTTTATTAGCATTATTAGCTCAAATAAATTGCAACTCCTGAAGCCACTGGTTTTAATTGTTGAACAACTTGAATTTTTCTGTGGATCAGTTAAAGTGCTCCCGATAATATAATGTTGCACTAATCAGTATTGATGTTCAGTTCAATACGGGTCCGAAATTAAGTAATAGGATCAGCAGCAACAATTTTGTAGAATATTTTAGAAATATTCTGTTTGCGTACATATGGTTACACATTTGTTAGGACTTTGAAAAAATTCTGTCCTGACTATGTATTATTATTTATGCTATTCATTTGTCAGTCGCTTTAACGCTGCACCTTTTGCACATCAGTCGCCTTTGTAATTAATGCCAACAGACCAAGGTGACTTGACCTGATTCAAATAAATTTTGCGTAATGGTTCTAATGAAAAGGAAGCACGGGAAGAAGACAAGCGCTTTAAGTCGCCATAGACTAGCCTGCTATTCGTGCCTTACACTGCACGTATCTTCTCCGTGTGCTGGTGATTACATAAACTATTGGGGTAATATTTGATGTACCTTGGATATTTGTTGCCCAAAATAAAATATCTGACTCGAAACATTTTAGTCAGACTGAATAAATACTTTTACAAAAAGCTGTTAATATGTCTCTAAATGAAATATTATCAAGATAAACAAAGAATATACTATATTGTACTGAGACGTGTAAGTAAGTGAATGTCAATAAACAGTGCACTAAACCTTAAACTAACTAGACCAATTTCTCCAGTGGGTAGCGAAAATGACACTTGGGGCCACAGAAAAAAAGATTCTGGATATTTAAAATTTCAGAATTTTAAAATCTTTCTAAAATGGCATGCCAATCGCCAGTTGCATAGCATAGTTTCTTAAATTTTGTTTCTCGGTAATGATTCTGACGTCGATAAAACGTCGATTTGAGATTGCGTCAATAAACCCCGACAAATCACATGATTAAACCTAGTTGTGAGTAGGTTTTGATTGGAGTCAACTACAGACCAACGTCTTTGAAAAACTTTGGATAAGCGAGAAGAGTAGACGTTGGATAAACCACGAGATGAAGACGAAAACGCTGGTTTTGCTAAAATCACTTTCGCAAGATTAAATTTGGTTCTGATTTGGTTGTGATTTAGATCAACGCCAACTAAGCGTCTTTAATATCCGGAGATAAAAACGCTTGTTGTGGTGTTGCTTTTTCTTGGGAAAATTCCACTTTTTCCCAAGTTTTATTGCGACTTTGATGCGATTCTTTTAAAAAATCGGCAATTTATGCAGACTTCGAAAAATCGGCTAAGCAAAAAATTTAGGGAACTGCAGAAGAAAGAGCTCTTCTCCTTTCCGATTTTTGCCATATTCGGGTATTTTTGTCATGTAGACTTTCCTATTTAGCGAAAATCCGCAGTTGACGAAATGTCAAAATGTTTGTATCATAACAACGTTGCATCATATTCTAAATTATTGTAAGAAATGGATGGATCAATCTTCGCGTATAGGGCTATTTAATTTTTTGGAGTAGTGAAGGAAACGCAAAAAATGTCAAAATGAAAGAAGCAATGAAGTATGGAATTCGCATACAGAAAACATTTTAAACCCTTGTGTGAATAAAACCAAATAATAATAATAATGATAATAATAGTACTCTTAATTAATTAATAAAATATCTTATAATAAATGCATAAATGAGTAAACGAAAAAACAAAAACTACATATTTATAACTTTCACTCATTTATAAAGTGAATACAACTTAATAGTAAGCGTGGTGCTGAGCATTCCCTAAGTATGGGAGATGAGCATCCCCGCTGAGATATTTGTTGTGCAACCTAACGGCTAGATGCAACACGAATAACAGACACGCAATATTTGCTTACTTATTGTGGAGAGGTCAATACTATCATAGTCTTACATGGGCATCTGTTTGATTTAGCCTCATCAATATTACCTTGTCTTAATAATCAGTTCTAATGTATATTTGCTAATCATGCCTGCTGGTTTTTATTAAAATTCGCTTCTAGAATGCTGTAAGTCTCTTAGTTGTTAAAAATTTGCGAAATAGTTTATTTTAACTTTGTTCCAATATTTAGCATTTGCGTAGCTTTTTTACCATCAGCGCAAGATATACCTTCACATATTACACAAGGATGACGTTGTCTATGTTGTTGATTTACAAAACGAAGAAATATTTGCTTTTCTCTTAATTATCTAGGAGTTGCATCCCAGTCATACTTGAAAACAGCCAACTAATAAACATGCTATAAATAGGCGCACATATACAGTGTTAAAATTGTTGAACCGGAGCGTGTTAAACATGAACATTAGCATACGATCTATTTATATACAGTAAGGCAGCCTATTTGTATCGAGTACTATGCAGTATGCATTCGATTTCTTATATGAGTAAACATTCTATTTGTGTCCACCAGTAGGTAATTTATGTATGTACATTAGTATGAAGCCTATAATGTACACTAGTATGCAATTGATTTATGGACACTAGTATGCAATCTATGCATGTGATCTAGTAGGCTAGTATATCCGTGTACATTAGTATGCAGTCCACTTATGTACATTGGTCTATTGTGTTTACTGTGTAGGGGGAAGGGTTGTGCATTTATGCACACTAGTATGCGGTTCATTTTCGTACACTGGAAGACGAAGTCTATTTGTGCACAGAAGTGTGGAATATATTTATGCACACAGACAGTCCATATATACACTAGGAAACAGTCTAGTATGTACACTAGTGTGCAGCCTGTTTATGCACATTAGTGTGCAGTCGGTTTATGTCTAGTGGGCGGCAATCTATATGTGTACGCTGAAAAAAGTCTATTTGTGATCACTGATATGGAATATGTGTATCTACACAAGTACTCAATATATGTATTTACACTGGCCGGCTCTCTTTGTATGTATACTAGCAGACAGTCTAGTGTATGCACAAATGTGCAGTCTAGTTGTGTATGTTAGTAGGCAGTCTATTTGTTTTGCATGTTATTGAGACCTAAGATGGTCCTGAAATACACAAGCCGTTTGAAATAAGGCAGTACAGGAAGTAGGATTTTTGTAATTTGACCACTTTGATGTGTTTTGGGAACCTGGAATTTCAATTAAAATTATTGTAAAGATCAAAATATGATGTACAATATAGTCTCTCTTGACAAAAATATAAGGTTTATCTTGTATTTTAATTCAAAATGAATTATAATCCATGCACTGTTACACAATGATCACTTGCAAACCTAAACACTATAAAGTTGTTTCAAACGTAGAACCGTCATGTGTTATTATTAACTGAAAGTCACTAAAAGTATTTGCTTTTGGTAATAGAAAAATATTGTTATAAATCTAGCATCACTTCTTGCTTTGAAGTTGACTTATGTATATAATCAAATGATGAGTCAAACCGCTCATTTTAATTATGCTTTTGAAATGCATAAAATATGTAAGAATAAAAGAGACGAGACAACAATTTTCTGATGATTGATAAATATGCTCCCATATACATGGTTAGAAATCAAGAAATCAGACTAGGAAGCATGGAATAGATTTTAGAACTGTCTTGCAATATGTCAAAGGGCTTATTGTATATCATGAAAATACCAATCGCATCTTTTTGCTGAGAATTGATGTGATTTGAGGCCCTCCGTTTTCATTTAAGTGTCTCTTTTTTCCTTTGAAGTCCGACATATGTCATTTTACGCCTGAGTTTATGAGCGTCGTTGAATAAAAATATGCCTGAAACGAAAACATAGGGCCTTAAGTCACATAAATGCCGCAGTAAAACGACGTGATTTCTATTATTATTATCTGTGATACGCTTGGCCTTGTTCAGCTTAAGAAAATAGTGTATTTATTTTAAAGAACTCGAGGAACCATTGACATACCGACTTGTTAGCATGACTTTTTAAAACGACCCAAAACGCAGCGTGCTGAATTAAATAATAATGTCTTTGTGTGGAAAATGGTTAGTATTTAATTAAATTTAACCAATTTTTAACAAATTTGGCAATCAATGCGGCCGCGTTTTGCCTAAAAGTTGCCTCATTCTTGTTTCTTTGCATTTATGACACTCACTGTAACACGTATGAAACCAATTGACTCCCCCATCTCCTCCGGCAAAAGTGTTGACAGCCCTTTTTTATCTATGCACTTTTTTATTTACATTAGAGCTAATTTTGTTAATACGCTCTTTAAAATGACTTTTACATGGCGAATATTTGGTTATGTGAATATCTGACATATTTAGAATGCTTGCTCATTGCTAAGAATTCTACAGCACTTTTACAACTTCAATCTGAATTTCTTAATAAAATTCAAAAATTTCAATATGATCGGAAAAGTCTTTACAACGCTTTTAGACAGAAAATATTTTCAAATGTTCTCACACTCAAGGCTATGACGAAAGCAAATGCAAATGACACTGCACGTGAATGATCGACACGAATGAACTTGGCGCTTCACTTGGCGTAATATCTCGAATTTACAAACTGAATACCACCCTCCCAGCTTTATATAAAAATTGCGTGTTGTTTATTTGATGTCTTACTGTTGCATGTTGTCTTGCTGAAAATCAGTCAGGGGTCTTTTCTGTTTGTTTGTGTGCGCGCGTGTGTGTGTGTGTGTGTGTGTTTGCCATTTTGGCCCGACTTTTGATTTGAAGCCCGGCTGTTCCCATTATAAATGTAAAAGGCAGTAAAAATGTGCATACAAATAGCTGTTAATACATAGTGCATAGTGCCTCATATATTGATAAGATTGTGAAAAAAACAACAATTAGTTTAACGTTGTACTTAACATTTTCATTACGGCCCATTAAAACAACGTCACAATATCATGTTCCATGCACTGCTTGATCAGTTGTCCGATTTAGACATCCGAAACTAAAAAGAGATGGTTATTGACATTATCTGCAATGAATTACTTCGTAAATAACTCGGTTCAGCTTCGAATGAAACACTTGCAAAGTCATATATTAAACATGTCGTTAAAAAAGAATCAAAATGTAAACAAAGTAGAAACAGACAACTAAAGAAGTTAGCACATGAATGAATTGGTTATGTTCAGCTGATATTAAACATATTTTATTGAAATTATATTGAAATGTTTTGTTAAAGCGTATCATTATTAATTCAACTATGGTGTTGATTGTGTTGTGTACTACGGCGTTTCAAGGAAAGAACTCCAAATTTTGACGATACGTGACATCTTTACAAGCAGAAATCAGGCTATATATCGAACAGATGTAAACATAACTTAACATAGTAGCTCACCCTCTAATCAAAGACTTCTGTCTTGGGTGTAAACTACGATATCACTCTACTTAGTACCTGATCTGCTACCAGTAATTGACTTCAACCTTTAAAATAAGTATGGAAAGATTGGTTCTGCGCCAGGAAATGACGTCATAATGACGTCATAGGCGGCGTAACCATGGTGATAAAGTGAGGACCTGCCCCCGCCCCCTGGGTGACCTAACACTAACCCTATAACATGCTATGTGTGGAACCCATTATGACGCCATAATAGTTAGGACGTCATAATAGGTGGTGTAACCATGGTGAGAAAGTGAGGAGCCCCCAGCCTCGTAGGAGAGCAAAATTCTCGAGTTACACACCATTTTTCATGAAGTCTAATTGGTATATAAGGATGACCTCCCCGCTCATATTAACGATTGATGCAACAACAATGACAGCCATTTCAGTAAGTGGTTATTTGCATAGTTGGTTGTAAGCATTATTGAAACTTTTTAAAAAAGTGAAAAAGTGAGATAACTTTCTCTATGGTTGACCGATTTGCATGAAAATTTTACTGTTTGATTCAGTTTTATATCTAGTTTTGACATAAAGTGTCATAGGCTATTTGCGAAGGTGGCTGTATGCATAATATTGACATGCCGCCATTTTAACCTTATAAAAAATGAAAAAGTGAGATAACTTTCGCTATAGTTGATCGATTTGCATGAAAGTTTTCAGTGGTTTTACAGGGTTTTCCATATCTATCTCCAGTTCTTCTTCTGAAGTGTGAGCATCCTTCAAGTGTCTTTTAAGACTTTGTGGCCAATTGTAAGATTTCAAACAAATGTTGCATTTATACATCCTTTCGGTTCCACATACACTTTTCAAATGATGGAAAAGCCGTTAAACATGGGCTTATATACAACTTGTTGTACAACATGTTGAATATGTTCAACTTGTTGAACAACATGTTGAACAACATGTTAAACAACATGTTCAACAATTTCAACATGTTCAACATGTTGTTGAACATGTTGTCTACGCCTAGGGATAGGGGTAGGGTTATGCCGCTTAGGGGAGTCTAACGTCATGACGTCTTTATGACGTCATCATGACGTCATTATGACGTCATAATGACGTCATTCGAACAGGAGCGCGCTTTATAAAAAAACTGAAACCCCATGCCGGTTCTAACTTAACAAACTAAGTGAACAAAGTGATATAGATGAGGACAGTGAGATGGAAAAGAGTGAAGCAGATGAAGAAAAATAGACTTATTTGACTAAACTTTATAATAAAGACTTTGTAAATCAACAAATGTTGTAATATTGTTATAGATTTAAGCTGTGTGTATTTAAGTGTATTCATAAAACTATTCAACATATGTCTTGTTTTTTTCTGAACTGGCCGCTATTGTTGCATCAATTGCTTGAACTACAACATGTTGAACAACAACTTGTTGAACAAAATGTTAACCAACATGTTGAACATGCTGAACATGTTGAACATATTCAACTTAGTCAACAACATGTTGAACATGTTGAACATGTTCAACTTGTTCAACAACATGTTAAACATGTTGAACATGTTGAACATGGTGAACTTGTTGAACAACATCTTCCAAACGTTGAACATTTTGAACAACAGCTTGTTGACCAATTGTTGTACAACAACTTGTTGCACAATTGCTAAACAATTTGTTGAACAATACTATGACGTAATATGTTCCAAAAAATAAAACAAATAATTCGAACACATGTTTTAATGGGGGGCGCTTGCATTCGAACAACGTCTTTGGAAGGGAAAGGCTTGCCATTCGAACACATTTTTGAAAGGGGGGTACCATTCGAACACCCGTCTTTGAATGAGGGGTGTGCTCTAACCAAAGTGCTTACAGCCACCTATGCAAATAGCCCTATAATCACTGTAAACTAGGCCTAAAACTAAATCAAACGGTGAAATTTTCATTCAAATCGGTTAACCATGACGGAAGTTATCTCACTTTTAAATTAAAAGTTTAAGGTGAATCAATTATGCATACAGCCATCTGTGCAAATAACCTTATAAAAACTGTAAACTAGACATAAAACTGAATCAAACAGTAAAATGTTCATTCAAATCGGTCAATTGTAACGAAAGTTATCACACTTTTTTACCTTTCTAAAGATAAAATTTTAAGGTGAATCAATTATGCATACACCCACCTGTGCAAATAGTCTATGACTACCTTAGGTTAAAACTAGATATAAAACTGAATCAAACGGTAAAATTGTCATTCAAATCGATCAACTATAGCGATAGTTATCTTACTTTTTCACTTTTAACAAAGTTAAAATAGCGACATGACAAAATTATGCATACAGCCACCTACATAAATAGCCTGTGACTATTTTATAACAAAACTAGTCTTATGACCACTGTAAACTAGACATAAAACTGAATCAAACGGTATAATTTTCATTCAAATCGGTTAACCATCACGGAAGTTATCTCACTTTTTCACTTTTTACAAAGTTAAAATGGCGGCTTGCCACAATAATGCATACAGCCACCTACGCAAATAGTCTTTGACCACTTTATAACAAAATTTTACATAAAACTGAATCAAACAGTAAATTTTCATGCAAATCGATTAACTATAACGAACGTTATCTCACTTTTTCACTTTTTTACAAAGTTTAAATGGCGACATGTCAAAATTATGCATACAGCCACCTGCGAAAATAGCCTGTGACTACTTTATAGTAAAACTAGATATAAAACTGAATCAAACAGTGAAATGTTCATCCAAATCGGTCAACCATCTCACTTTTTCACTTTTTTAAAAAAGTTTCAATTATGCTTACAACCACCTATGCAAATAAACACTTACTGAAATGGCTGCCATTCTTGTTGCATCAATCGTTAATATGAGTGGGGAGGTCATCCTTATATATCAATTAGACTTTGTCAAAAATGGTGTGTAACTCGCCAAGCAGCACTTGTTTTAAGCTGACTTTTGCTCTCCTGGGGGGGGGGGGGGGGGGGGGTGTCGGCACATAGTAAGTCCTAGGGGGGGAGGTCCTCACTTTTTTCACCATGGTTACGCTACCTGGTTACGTCATAACTATTATCACGTCATAATGGGTTCCTCACATAGTATGTTCTAGAGTTAGGGTTAGGCCGCCTGGGGGAGGGGGGAAGGCCATCACTTTATCACCATGGTTACGCTACCTATGATGACGTCACTTCCTGTTTTCGAATTGGCGTTTCCCTACTACTTTTAAACCTTAATTTAAAGATTCGAAACATCTATATAAACATCTATGAAAACCATGTATGCTCAAAAAAAAGGTATAAATCGAATTACTTACTTAAATTAATGAAACTTTTTTATTATCGTTCGGGTCCATTCGCTACTTCAGCAATAAAATGGAAGTTCACATACCCAAAATGAAACGTCCTTCAGAAGTGTAAGTGCTATACTAGTGTTTAACCACTTATAACCATTCTTTTAAGACAATTGCTGCTTCTTATGAATTAAACTCGTTACTATAAGCTTATTATTAAGTTAAATTAAAACAAACAGAACAGTAATCTTAGAAATCAACTGTTTTTTTTTACTTTACCATTACCGGGGGTTTCCGAAAAGAAGCTCCCCCCATATAAAAGCCCCGGGGCTCTTATTAGGAAACTGTTTCCCAATAGAAGCCCCGGAGCTTCTATTTAGAGTTAAAATAAAGACCTGAAAAAATCGTTTCCTAATAAAAGCCCCCTCCTTCCCTGCAAGTCTTTTTAAAACTCGTATTTACTCGCAATGCAGACACGGTGCACTTAATACTTTGATATGAGGCACCACTAGACATGTTCTGCATCTTTGCTTAATCCTGTGCATTGCACAAGGCGAACACACACCCCCCTCCCACAAGGCGAACACACTCCCCCCCCCCTCCGCACTGCCACCTTTGCTCCGGAGTATTACTGGAAATATAACAGGCTGAGTACTGAAACGGGCGGCGTGATGTTGCCCCTCCTTCCCTGGAAGTCTTTTTAGAACTTATGTTTACTAGCAATGCAGACACGGTGCACTTAAGCCTTTGATGTGAGGCAAACCGCTAGACACGTTCTGCGTCGTTGCTTAATCCTGTGCTGCGCACAAGGCAGCCCCCTCCCCCCACTTTACCAGATTTTTTTAGTTACTGTTGTTTTTGTGTTTTTTGTTATTTGTTTGTTCCGATATCCTCAGCATGTAGCGTTTTAATAAGAGATTGATGGTAAATTTTCTTTTTCAATAAAAACTTATCGACAACCCCCCCCCCCCCCATCTAGAAAAATAGAAGCCCCGGGCCTCTAATTAGGAAACTGTTTCCTTATAGAAGCCCCGGGGCTTCTATTTGGTTTCTAAATGAGCGCCTGAGATTGGCCAGTTTCCAAATAGAAGCCCTGGGATAGGAGTCGACATGTAGTTGTAGATTCACTGTAACCTTGAAATCGCCGCAAGTTCGAACCGATCCATCTTGTTTCGGGATAGGGACAATTGGAGCTGTCTGGTCACTCCTAAGTGGTGTTGGGATACCTTTTTCTACCATATTGTCAAGTTATCTATCCACTCGTTCTCTTAAAGCAAACGGAACTTGTAGCGGCTTGCAGAAAACGGGGACTGCGTCCGGCTTCAGGTAGAGTTTCGCAGTTATTCCCTTGAGTGTACTTAGATCGCCCTCGAGACACTCGGAATAATCTTTCATAATCTGGTCCAACTTCTTGTTTTGACTGATCTTTTTCATGGACTTGATCTCTCGCCAATCCAGCTTAATATGTCGTAAGCAATCTCTTCCATCAAATCAAAGAAGCCATGGCCAACACTTGCAGATCAGAATTAATGGAAACGACAACAGCGCATCACCACCACCACATCAGCATAGGAGTAGGACGAACATAAAAAACGCAAAAGAAGGAAAGAACTCCAAACTTTGACGATACGCGACATCTTTATTTGCAAGCGGAAGTCAGACTACATATCGAACAGATGTAAACATAACTTAACTTTGGGCCAATATTTTTTCTAAAGTTTCTTTTAGTAAATACATATGCTTACTGCTAGGCATAAACTGCTTTTAAAAAAATCACATTTATATGAGCTACTATAAAAAAATTGAATTTTACAGAAAAATCTAATAATGCTAATAAAAATGCACAGCAATAATTATAAAACGAGTGTTTAAATAACTGTCGTTCTTTTGTATCGAAATAATCATTGAGCGTAAACAAAAATTTTGCTAATAAACGAAGCTAGCTCAATGTCGTTAAAAACTGGTGACATTCGCAGGATAAAATAGCTTTATTGTGTTACAAATGATAAATATGTCCAGAAATATGAAAAGAAAGTGTAACATATTTAAAATGCTATAGCTGAGACAGTGCAATATCTGCTTTCATTTACAAAAACAAAACGATAGAATATACATTAAGCGTTCTGTTACACCAGCTTAAAATGTTCCATTGTGAAAACATTGGTAACCTTAATGTAAATAGGTCCTCAAAAATATTAGAGAGCTCACATTAGTATTGAACGCCAAAACAAACGAAGAAGAAAGCAGTTAAATCACTTATTAGAGAAAAATCGCGCAATATCTTGATGATTTAGATATGTCTTTTCATGCTACTGAACAAGATGACACTTTTGACTTCTTATTCAAGATAGTTCTAATCGGCGATGCTGGGGTTGGCAAAACTTGTGTTGTTCAGAGATTCAAATCTGGAACATACATCGAAAGACATGGCTCCACTATCGGTGTAGATTTCACGATGAAAACATTAAACATCGCTGGAAAAAGAGTTAAGGTATTAAAATATGATCATAAATACCAGGAGTGTAAAAAAATCACAACAGTTGAAAAGTGTTCGCAGTTTATCAATTAGTCCTAGATGACTCTTGCTGTCTTCCTATGACTCGTATGGTCTGTCCTAGAAAGATAGAAAGGGTCCGCTGCTGGGAAGCAAGAGTCATCTAGGACTAGGTCTGCTGGGACTATTAATCAACTTTTAAAAACTGTTTTACACATTAAATTGTGTTCTTACTTTTATCGCTAAACTGAAGCTGACAGGAAATAAGCCAGCGGAACATACCAGTAAGTAGCTCCGAGTAGCTCTGACTTGTATAACATCGTACATCTCTCTGTCAGAGCTACGAAGGCTTTCATTGCTCCACTAATAGGGGTCAATTTCATATTTTCTGAGGCACGAATCATGCATACCAGCCCCTATTATTCAAACATCTACAGAAAGTTCATGCCCAATATGCCCTTTTCGTAAAGCAGGCACAGTTTTTAGTTAGTCCCAGGTGACTCCCACCTCCACGGAGGAGAGACCGGGTAGAAGAGTGGTGATGGACTAGGGTCATTCGGGACTAAGTTTTTAGTGAGCTGTATATCTTTTATTTGTTCATAAAAGAGCAGAAAAGTTAGCTGTCAAATGTTTGTTTACATTCTGGCCTTTAAATGTCACGTGACCAAAGTCAAGGGACCGAAAATTTAAATAAAGGGGTCATAGTTTATTTCTAAAATACATACTAGAATAGTTGATAGATGCAGAGTTAGGTATAAATTTGTTTTGTATGCCCACAATATTTGACTTTTTATTTTTACGTTCTTTTTGAAATATCAATTTAAAAGTTTTTTGGTTGATAATTGCAAAAATTATTGTTTCTATTTCACGTAATAAAGTATGCTCCCTGTATATAAACAAATGTCAATTATTGCGGGAGATTGGGGTTATTTCCGTATTATTTTCTTTTAAAGAAAGCATAACACAGAAGTTGTATATGATAACCGTTGTACTTTGAGGGCCTTTAGCAAATGCCAATAAAACCTATGGGTCGTTGAATCTTGCACAAAGTAGCCACAGGGGTGCCTCAAAGCGAGCGCAGTTGACTTGCTTATCGTTATATAGCGAGGCTTTGAAGCGGTGCCTGGAAACTTTTAGCGCACCGCTTTTTGGAGCTAACCAGTAACCTAGGTTAAACCCGCCTGTTTCTGTAGTGTCGCCACCTCCCAAAAACAACAATTATCCCGGAAACGATATTTTTTGTTGAACCTCCCGATAACTGCCACAGGTTCTCTAGTCCCAGTGGACCCTTTCTGTCTTCCTAGGTCAGAAAGAGTCACAGTTCCTGTAATAGAAATCATTATTGATCTCAATTTTCGCGGCTCTAGATCTTTCGGCGCATGTTCCAGGACACCGAGGTTCGGAGTGGCATGCCTTTTCTTGAAAAGCACACTGAGAAGTATGCTGGCGCACTATTTTCGACCTCGTCCAAACTACCAAAGTGGAGTAAAGAGTGGTTTTACAACTGCAGATTCATTGTTGTTGTGGGCGATAATGGGAGATTCTATATTCTGATCTGAAGAAAACATCTGTTTTTCTCATTACAAAATTGTTATTTGACCATAAAAATTGTGCGCCATAATTTATAATTTGGTTATTTATGTGATGCACCCTTTCTAAAATAATGCCATTAGCCCCAGTCGTGCGCCGAGATTGAAAAATTGAGATCAATGACAAGTTATATTATAGGAACTATGACTCTTGCTGGGAAGCAAGAGTCACCTAGGACTACAGGTTCTCTAGTGCAAAATACTGAGCTGCTATAAGTAAGCTCTTAGTATAAACGTATCAAATCAGGTTTATGCTCACATGTAATCTTTATAGCTCTTAGCAGTCATTTTGAGAAGCGAGTTGATAGTCTTACAGTTTGCACTTAAAATTTATATTTGAGGATGATAGCATAAAGTGGCGAATTACAGCTTGATAAACCTGCCCGAAAAAATATATCAGCATGGCATTTTCGTAAATCATGACATCTTACTTCGCGCATAACAGAAATCTTGTGTAAATTCTGTATTTGCTACATTACACGATGGCGTCCAAAACACGAAAGTTATTGCGCAAAAACCATTGAAAAGTGGCGGGCGGTCCTAGGTTACTGGTAACAAAAGTGAAGTTACGAGGGAGAGGAGATTGAACTGGTTACAGTAGATCATAATTGGTGACAACAAAATGTTACATTCCGACTCCACTAACTAAATCAGCTACAAATTTGGAAACCATTTCGACTAAATGCACCGTATTTGCGATACTTGACAAAAGAAATCTTTTTTCAACCACAGAAGATGTTCTTTTTCATTTCACTACTTTGGATCTATTGTAACCCTTCGGCCTCCCTCCCCCATCCCCCCTCGTATCAGAAATAAGATTTTAAAGCATATATTTGCGAATAACGCGATTTGACAAATGGAAAAATCAATTTCTGCACGTGGTTTCATTGTTCTGAGAATAAATTACAGAATTTGCATTGACATGCATTTATTTTACGCACTCCGATTTTTTTAGAGTTAATAAATCCATTCGATGTGATATCCAACAATCAAAATCGTGATAAAGCGCATGTTCATAGACTTTCTTAAAAGACATTTAACGTTTAATTATATATTACGCGAAAAAATTATGGCGAAGTAAAAGAGCGCGAATAAATAGTAACTAGATGTTACGCTACAATAGAAACTGGCGAGGCCATTTTAACGATCACGAGAATTAATAAAATTTACAGCATGTAGATATTGATTTTTTTTGGGCGAATATACTGCCCTGGGTTTCCAGCCCGCCGCCCCTCATCTCTCTGTGATGAGAGGGGCAGTTCCTATCGCTGGGACTTGTATTTTGTACTTATAACCATTTTGAACAAGATCTTGTGTGTAAAATATCTTGACAACGGAAAGTCATATCGACTTCAAATTTCATATGGGTATTTCTTGGGTCAGTCGGACGGTTCTGTCAACCCACCAACTACAAAGTTGGTGAGTTTTTTGCTTGGTAGGTCCGAACGATTCTCTCAAATTTTGTTGCGAGTGGAGAGAACGAAAACGGCACATGACACCATCACGTAAAATATGGATATAATATGAACAAGATCTGGTGTGCAAAATATCTCGATAACGGAAAGTCGTATCGATTTTAAATTTTATATGGGTATTCCTTGGGTCAGTCGGACGGTTCTTTAACTTTTGACGTATGTCACGTGATTAGTACAGGTGTATGACGTCGCTAGGGAAAAGTCGTACTTGACCTACGGCTTATGTTTTGTGTGTGATGGCCGCTCCAGTTTTCATGTGAAACGTTTTTTTTTTTTTTACAAATTTTAATGGACAGCCATACCCGGTGTCGGTTCTGATCTCAGAGATGTTACAATTTATCTTGCGTTGTGCAGATTGTGTAGTGTGTTTGAAGGGATGCCACGTTTAATGATGGATTGGTATTTAGATGGATCCACATTGTTATATTCTTTGGTGCGTCTAGTTATACACGTGGTCATGTCTGTAGAGATTTATGTCCTTATAAATTCTTCTGGTAAATATAAGAAACAATATCTTCTGTCATATTCAGGGGATATTGCGAACTGGGAAATGGTGTGATAAAGATGTTTAATGGTGGTCATACATGAACAGTTGCAGATTTGGGACACAGCGGGACAGGAGCGGTTCAGGACGATTACTCAGAGCTACTACCGAAGCGCTCACGGTAAGTACAAGGCGATATCGGCACCAGTTTATTCTGTTCACCACGTAGCCGAAGAAAAACGTTTCTCCAGAAACTGGTGTTTTGAGTGAAGTGACAGCTGTTGAGTTTCATCAAATTTATTTGCTCGTGTCTGGAAGTGATTGGTGTCGTATTGGGGGGGGGGGGGGGGCCACTATCATGTTTGTAGGCCCGTTTTCTGTACCTCCCCCCCCGCCCCTCCCCCCCCCCCCCCCTCCCGAACGTCACACCCGGTCCTGAATCTTACTTTGATTTGTCATACTAATTGAAACCCCTCTAATTACAACTGCAAAGCTTATTTAACTGGTTCGATAGCCAGAAAAAAAAAAACAAGCGGTAACCCCATGAGCGATGTCGTTACCACTTAATTGTTCGTTCGTAACTGATCGGAAGTAGTAGCCCGTTTGTTTTATTGTTCTTATTTTATTTGCAGTTTTGTAACCCCTCAATTTGAGAAAAAGAGAAAAAAAACACACACACACAGATACACACACAGTGTCCATGGATTACGTTTGATAAAAAAGTAATAATAAAAATAAAAAAAAGACGGAAAATAAATGCTCAAAAGCTTTACTTGTGACATGTACGCGGCCGTTGTGACATATTTGCATTGTACAGGACGATGATTGGTTGGTTGGTTGTTAGGCGTAATAGTCGTGTATGACATCACAAAGGCTCAATCATTCAGCAACTGCCAGCGGTGGAACGAAGACGTGGGCAAATACGCTGCTCCCAATATCGTCAAAATATTAGTGGGTGAGTCTTAATCGATCAGGTCGGTGACGAAGTGCAAGCTGGTTGAAAAAAAAACGTAACCAACTATACTGCTCATATCCTTGTCAAAATATTTGCCGTGTAACTTCAGAAAAAAAGGTCAATCGCGAAATGCAGGGTAGTTGCTATATTTTTAGAAAATGATAATGATATTAAAAATAATAGTAGTAATAATAATATTAATAGTAATGATAATAGTCAAGGAGAGTAGATGGATGTTTATTTTCTTTTAGTTTAGGTCGGAATTAAAAAAGAGAAATAAAATGAAAGAGTGCCAATTGTGTTATATCTACCAGAGGTATGCAAAATTAACTAAATCGGTTTTTTGATTGGCCTGATTTTGACTCACCGTTCTAAGTGTCTAGTTGGTGGATTCTGTTGCTAGGCAACAAACAAGACAAGGCCGAGGAGAGGCAGGTGCCGTGCGCACAAGCACGTGACTTCGCCGACAGAGTCGGCATGCTGGACGCCCTGGAGACGAGTGCAAAAGAAAATGTCAACATTGATCAGGCCTTCTTAAAGCTTTCAAAAGTGAGTGAAATCGTGTGTTTGTTTTTTGCGGTTAAAGATCAAGTTGTGATTACTGCGTGTTAGGCAATAATTTGTATAACCCCTTTGGTTGTTTGTTTTCAAACTGACCCTGGTTGCACTCGTGTCGAAAAACTTTTTACCGCTGTTAATTATGTACCGCGGAAGAAAAGTAGTTACAACCAAGCAACTTTTTTGCCAAAAAGCAAGGCGTTATGTTGTGAGAGGATGAATATACGATTTAATTATACAAAAGTAGTTCTCGGGCTATGAGGTCATTAACGATCGCCATATTGTATGTTTTCAGTGTGGCCGCTGCAACAAAATGAAATAGGGTTGGCATTACGGTGTTGTGAGTCAACTACGGCCATCTTGTACAAGATGGCCATAGTTGACTCATAACACCGTAATGTCAAGTACAAGATGGCTGACAATATGGCAGCGGCCACACAACCTCTGCAACTAACTGCTAAAGAAATCATAGACGTAGTTTGCCAAAATATAAGTATTTTCTTAAGTTCGAGTAAAGATGCAACATGTTTGCTTAGGTCGATGATCCCAGTACCATTGCCCGCAATATTAAATATACCTTTTCCGATATTTATCAATAATCCTCTTTTATCGCCCGGTGAACTTGGGATCGACCATGGCCTATTACAATACTAATACTGAGAGGGCGTTTTCGTTATATTTATACAACAAACAAACTGACACCTAAACAGCCACTGTTCTAGTATAGACATACGATACCGAAAAATAAGTATAAATATGGTTAAAGACACCGGAAAGTTGTTTAAGAAGTAAGTTGTCCGCTGTAAGTCGTTGTTTAGAGTGAACAAGAAGAAAAAGTGTGTCGGCTGGTTTGGTATGCAGGAACTGACGTGTGAGCAGATCGAGCTTAGCAGAAATTGATGTGTCATTTGATTGCATTTTGGTAGCAGTTCGCATATGAATTGATAGACTTTTATAAGATTGTGACATGTCAGTTGATTGACTTTTGCAGGACTTGGACATGTGAATTGATTGACTTTTGCAGGACTTGGACATGTGAATTGATTGATTTTTGCAGGGCTTGGACATGTTAATTGATTGACTTTTGCAGGGCTTGGATATGTGAATTGATTGACTTTTGCAGGACTTGGACATGTGAATTGATTGACTTTTGCAGGACTTGGACATGTGAATTGATTGATTTTTGCAGGGCTTGGACATGTTAATTGATTGACTTTTGCAGGGCTTGGATATGTGAATTGATTAACTTTTGCAGGACTTGGACATGTGAATTGATTGATTTTTGCAGGGCTTGGACATGTGAATTGATTATTTTTGCAGGACTTGGACATGTGAATTGATTGATTTTTGCAGGACTTGGACGTGTTAATTAATTGACTTGTGCCCGGTTTTGACATATAATTGACTTGAGCAGACACTGGTGTATCAATTGCTTGACTTTGGCAGGAATTGATAGTCTTTCCTGTTTGGTAACTCAGCTGGGTCATGTCCTTGGACATGCTTTTTTTTTTTTAAACTGCTAATTAAATTTTTCTTTTGCCTATTTAATTTTCTGAATATTATCCATTTCTTATACAAATTGCTTGACTTTTGCAGGACTTGAATATGATAATTGATTGACTTTTTCATGATTTTGAAATGTTGATTGCTTGACGTTGGCAGGAACTGATAGCCATCCACGGCAGGCCGGTGCTGGAGACCAGTGAGGCTTCGCTGCACCTCCACTCCATGTCAGGTGTGCAGGACACGTCCTGGGGCTGCTGCAGCACATGACTCATCCGTGACCCCCGGCCCCCCTCCCTCCGCCCCCACCCCGCACCCCTCGTATTCGTGGGGTTATTCGCACAGCGTTCTTGTGGTGCGTTTTGTCGGATGGGTGGGCTTTGATTACTTTTGTTGTTGCAGTTTTTTTTTTTCAAATTTACGTTGTTTTTGATTTTCCATAATTTTTTTTTCGTTACAATTAAAGACTCTAAACTGTACTCGTAGAGAAAATGTTTTTTTTTTTTTTTTAATCAACAAAAAACTTGTACATGCAGTGCGATTCTCTTCGTGTGAATATAAAGTTTATTGTTCTGTTTGATTTGGTAGTAATAACTTCGGTCACATAAGCCCAAGGTTCCGGGTTTGAATTCAGCCCGTGATAGTACAGCGTGGGATTGACGTACGCGCCAATCGCGTTAGGCTAAGCCAGTGCTGTGAGATCAGCTAACGCGGAATGCAACGAAACTAATATCTATCAAGTCTTTCGCTCACCCCTGTCAAAAAAAAAAAAATCTTGATGTAAATATTTGATGTAAACGTTTCATCCCAGACTTGCCCTAAAACGTTAGTCTCGGAGCGGTCTGATTGTCAGAGTAAAAATTAAAAGAATAAAATGATATAATTAATACTGATAAGCATTGCCGAACATTTGGTCGAGAAACACAATCCGTTTCATCTCGGAGGTGGGGGGGGGGGGGTGAATCGAGGTTAATTTTAGTTTAACATTAAAATACATTCAAGAATGGCCACTAGGGTCTGCGGGCGGTCTGCCTGTCAATTTTTCAAAGTCGTTTATGTTCTCGGGCATGGGTTTGCTTCTCCGACGGCTGCAAGCGCTAGTTTATGCTCAAGTGAATTTCGTAGTGCATTTAATTTCTTGTCGTAAAACGATGTAAGATATTATAACTGTTTAAAAATATAATCAATTATGAACGTATTCTAAAATCAAGATCGTGCCGACAATGGGCATGATCATATTTATATTTCATGTACAGGGCACGAAATTAACGGAAATCTGCAGATTTCGGCATGGGCCTCAGATTTTGACTAACGAGGGGGGGGGGGGGGGGGGGCGTGGATTTACATTTTTTTTTTTATCACCTGACTTGTCAGGGAGCGGTTGCCTCATGTATCTATTTCTGCCGTTCGTACATGTTTTGAGAACAAGAATAGGGGGGAGGGCGGTTTGTGAGGTGGGGGGGGGGGGGGGGGGAGTCATGTGTCCGTATCTGCCGTTCGTACATATGTGCAGGACTTTGCTTCTTCTCCCACTGTTTTGAGCCGATCGTCGATATTTTTTCTGTTTGGTTGCAGAAATTGCAGTAACATTTAGTCCTCCGTCGCTCCATATTTTTGTGCAAGTAGTGCGTTTTCTCACCTGATAATTTTTTTCTTTCAAACTGCACGAATATTGGAAACAGCTTCAATACCTATATCTGAAACATAGCAAGGGCCTCCGCATTTGTTCCTCGGGATGGGGATATTTGGGGGTTGTTGGAGACCAGGTGGACCACCAAGAGGGAAAAAACCCGTTAATTTCGTGGTCTGTATAACGCAGTACCAAATAGCGCGGTGGTGCTCTGACAACACTGCTCATGTACAAACGGTCAAGGCGCAATAAGAAAAGGCAAGGTCAGTTTCAGCAACACTTGCGATTGATTTAGAAGAAGCGGAGGAAAAGCTAGAGATGTATTATGCGAGTTACCCAACCCCTCCTCGCCCCAGCCCCCCTCCCCCCCCCCCCCCCCCCCCTTCCCCGCGTAAAATCATTTACACCAGTGACAAGTGTGTGTTACGAGGCTCAAATCATTATATGCAAATTCAAAACATTGTTGATATAACACATCGTAAAAACAATTATAAAACGGGGGGGGGGGGGGGCGGGGGGAAATGTGCGACATTTATTCGAGCTTTTCTTTCAGAAGTTCTGTGTTTATATACGTCGGGTTTGCTGCTGATTTCCCGTGATCGAGAATTTTGCTTTCATGATATCTCATTGTCCTAAGGTTGTACTTTCTCACTTGTGATCAAAACGGTGTAATGTGGAGAGAATTCGGTTGAGGAGTCGTATCATTTCGTATTACGATTTGTTTAAATTTGCTGAACAAGTCTTCAGTAAAAAATAAAAGCCTGTTTTCTAAACTGCACCATGACAGATGTGATTTTATATGGATGTCGTTGTAACGAGACTGGTATATATGTGTGTGTTGGTGGGTGGGGGGGGGGGGGATCAAAGATTAGCTAAACTGAACACAAGACTGATTGTGATGAGGATAGATTTCTTTACTAGCAGTTGTCATTTCTCTGCAGAGTAACAGCGATTTCGTTTGACCGTGACAGACACAAGATTCACTGAGCGTGCTTGATATAGCGAGGGTAATTTTTTAAGTGTTGGATCCGATAGATGATTGACAGTTTCGACCAGATTTTTGGATCTGTCACTGATTTTGATGTTCCCTGCCCGGCTGTAACCAATTATTCCGGATGGTCAGTTCACTGACAGCAGTATATATATATATATCTATATTGTATATATATATATATATATATATATATATATAAATATATATATATAATCAGAGTAACCAAAGAACAGGAAAAAAGCCTGAAAAGCCAGGAAAATGTAGTCAGGAAAAGTCAGGAAAAAAATCAGTCAAGAAAAAAAAGCCTCAGAAAGGGGCTTCAAAAGTCGGGGGGGGGGGATCGAGAAAAAACGGTACGAAATTTCTGTGACCGCTCTGGTATAGGTTAGCTCAGATGAAACGTGTAATCTGTACGTCTTAATCTTCTCACTTCCCTTCTTCTTCTGTTCATTTATTTTGTTTGCGCGTAGCCGCTTGTGTATTTTGTTTAGAATATTTCAGTATTAAAACACTCCTTGTGTAGCAACGAGTAAAAACTATAGAACGATGGTGTACAATTTAGCGTTTAGTTTCGTATATAGGGGTGGCTGGACGGATTTTATTTCCAACACTATTAAAAAAAAGAAGAAGAAGAAAAACTGGCCACTTGTATTTAATGTTTGAGTATTATCCTAGAATGTATTAGCCGGGCGCTTGTGTGTAAACAACCTGTTGTTTTCTTATTCTCAGTTGCCATTCATTTTTATTGTTACGTTATTCTGTACAAAGCAATGCGGTATTGTTACAAGAGGTTAGGCTATTTGCACCGCGGGGATAAGCATGGGGACCTTTGTTTATATGCAAATGAACCAGGAAAAAAAAGAACTGCGTGTTCAACTGTAATGGTGCGCATAGCCACTGCGAGTAATTATGAACGGAAGTACAATGCTTTTTCAGTGCCCTCTTATCCATGGCAATACAGTAGTTGACTTGGCTTGTTAGAATTTAAGGACATTATTGCGCCGATTAGACAAGAGTTCCTCGTATTACCGTTTGTTTGTTTTTGTATTGGATTTGCGCAATCGATTTTTCTGTATAAGGGTATATGAATGGCAACTACTAGTAGTGCACTGTAAATGTTTTCGTTATCTTAACGTAGCGATACCGCACCAGTTAATGTCACGTAAACGTAATGCTGTCGCAGTGTTATGATGTAATTTATTCCCACAGAGGGGGGGGGGGGGGGGGATATATGCGGTCGACCGCGTGTGTCTGTCGGTCAGTCGGTCGGTCTGTCATCAGGGGCTTGGTAACACGATAACTTAAAAAGGATTTAATGAAACTTGGTATGTAGCTTCTATGGGAACAAATACAGATCGGTGTTGTAAATGGTCCAGGCTCGTCCAAGGAAAATGGACCAGCTGGACTTGGAAAATTTCAACTATTGATGGCCGTGTTTAACTAAGTGAAAATAGCGCAATGGCAGAACGGTCACGTCACGTAGACATTTGACGGTTTGGAAAGTAATTGTTTTTTTTTTTTTACTTGCGGCTTGGGCAGAAACGTGCAATGATCCTATGAACAATTTGTGGCATATTTTCTAGAATCTGAAGGTCGTTGACGTCATCAGTATTCCTGCAGCATTTGGACCAAATCAGTATTTCAGACAGGACTCGGTCAAGCCTGTTGTTTTCTAGTTTCCAAACGGGTTTTGAGACTGAAAAGGAAATGCTGATGTTTGGTTGTTGAGCATTGAGGAGTTTTATTTTAAGAGAACAATATTGAGATTCCTCCCTCCCCCTCTACCCCCCCCCCCCCAGTCCACGGCTGTCCGTTGCCCTGTATCACACAAATGATACACAGGTGAAAGGTATTCATATGACTGGGGCACTATCTAACAGTTAGGCAAGGAGAGCGGGGGGGGGGGGGGGGGGCTTTTCCGGACCCATGTTTTCGTCGGACCACACGACTGCCCGCTGAAGACCTTACATGTGTCGTCTGCTAAGCTGTGTCGGTTCATTGTGACGTCACAAAATTACCATGTCACTGAAGCAGGATGCGATATAAAAGAAAATGAAAACGTTGCAAAGTAAACGCTTTATGGTCAACTTGCAGATTGTAATATAAATTAGCGCTAGATGTAAATTCTTAGGGTAACTTGTTTGTTGTGTGGTTTTGTGGGCAGAGCTGGTGATTGTGTAGTGTTGTTAAATCTAGTCAGTTAAGGAACTGGTGGCTCTAGGGGCGCCATCTTGTTTCCTAGATTATCTCATGTTTTTTTGTTTTTCTTTTTAAGTCTGGGAGGAGAACAGTTTCTTTACATAATTATTGTTACAGTTGTTTTACATTAAAATCGTAAAATAAAATGAAAAATGCGAAACAGTCGAAATTGGGTAACTGCATAGGCCATTTTGCTCAAAGAAAGTTATTCGTTCATCGGCTTTATTCCGTTATCCAGTATGTGCGATTTTCCGGTACATGCGATTATCCGGTATATTTTAAACCCATAATAATGTCAGCGGAGTTTAAAATATACTATCCATTTATCCAGGTTTCCTCTGCATGGACAATTATACAAAAACTAGAATAATAATAATAATAAAAACACGATTCAGTGAGAAGTATAAAAGAAGTTAGGTTTGTGGCTGTATATTCAGGTTGACGCCTCGAGTCTTGTGTAGTCATAAAATAATGTGTTTTATATTCATGTATCACTATCATCTGTTTAAAAAACAAGTTTGTCCAAGGACAAAGTCCCAGCTTACGAAACGCAATAAGACCCATTCCAGCGTGCATGAGCGAAGGAATTTCCCTGAAATATCAAGCTTCAAAAGAAGAGACGGCAAAGAGCTAGCTCAATAATTAATTTAGCACCGGACCAGAACATAGACCGATAAATGCATACAAAGATTTCTTTCCCAGAAAAATGGGGAACAGATTTTTTGTATATCTGGTAGACTGGATAGTTTGCCATAGATACCTTCAAACAACGCTCGCATTTCGGACCAGTGCGCATATTTATGTAACTTGCCTCAATGCGCGGTTCTAATTCAGACAAGTGCGCATGTTTATTTAATTTGCGTTGATGCGCGGATCTCATTTTGGAACAGTGCACATGTTTATTTAACTTAATAAAGATTAATGCGCGGTTCTTATTCCAGACCAATGCGCATGTTTATATTACTTTCGTTCTTATTTTGGACAAGTGCACAAGTTTCCTTAGGTTGTCTTGATGCGCGCTTCGCATTTCGGAAGAGTTTGCATGTTTATTTAACTTGCACGGTGCTTATTTTGGACGTGTGTATATGTTTATTTAACTTGCGTTGGTGCGCGGTTTGCATTTTGGACCAGTGCGCATGTTGTTTATTCAACTTGCGTTCATGAGCAGTTCGAATTTCGGGCCATTGCGCATATTTATTTAACTTGCGTTGACGCGCGGTTCGAATATCGTTTATTGAACTTGCATTGATGCGCGGTTCTTATTCTGGACCAGTAAAAATGTTTGTTTAACTTGCGTTGGCGCGTGGTTCACATTTCGAACCACTCCACACGTTTATTTAAGTGGCGTTGATGCGCGGTTCGAATTTCGGACCAGTGCGCATGTTTATTTAACTTGCGTTGATGTGCGGTTGGCATTTCGGATCAGTGTGCATGTTTATTTACTTGTGTTGATGTGCGGTTCTTATTTCGGATCAGTGCGCATGTTTATTTACATTGTGTTGACGTGCGGTTCTTTTTTCGGACCAGTGCGCATGTTTATTTAACTTGCGTTGATGTGCGGTTTGCATTTCGGATCAGTGCGCATGTTTATTTACCTTGCGTTGATGTGCGGTTCTTGTTTCGGATCAATGCGCATGTTTATTTACTTGTGTTGTGTTGAGTATAAAAATGTGCATACAGTTTTGAAACATCCTATCCAGAACACGGTACGATATTTGTCAAATAAAAATATATATGTAAAAACAGGAATTTTTCTCCAATTTAATTTGATATCAAAGAAGAGTAGAACTCCAAAATTTAAATAACGTCCTTTCTTATATGCACTTATCTCGAGCCTTTCGTTGCATACGATTACTTAAACGTGGATTCCTATCCAGGGTGGTACTAGGCCAGCGTTTAATTAAAAATCGATAAATGATCGGGTGAGGTATATCCAGACCGTGGATAGTCTACCCTGACAGGCGTACTTCAAATGCCCTGGTAAACTTCAAAGCGGGGGGTTCGTCAAAAATATGTGGACCCTAATTAATTTTAATTTGCGTGGGAAAAATGAAAAAGAGGCTATCGACCACCCGAAAAATATCACATTTATCATATTGTCGGGTCATATAATTGCTTCCTGCACTTTTAAAGCGAAAATTACAACTTTCTTACATTATCGCCCAATGTTCCCTATTATCGCCCACCCGAAAAAATATTATATTTATCATATTTTCGGGTCCTAGAATTGTTTCCTGCACTTTTAAAGCGAAATTACAACTTTCTTGCTTTTTCGCCCAATATTCCCTGATATCGCCCACCCGAAATATATCACATTTATCATATTTTCGGGTCACAGAATTGATCTCTGCACTTTTAAAGCGAAAATTACAACTTTATTGCATTATTGCCCAATGTTACCTATTATCGCCCACACGAAAAATATCATATTTATCATATTTTCGGGTCATAGAATTTATTCCTGCACTTTTAAAGCGAAAATTACAACTATCTTGCATTGTCGCCCAATGTTACTACTATCGCCCACCCGAAAAATATTATATTTATCATATTTTCGGGACATAGAATTGATTCCTGTACTTTTAAAGCGAAAATTACAATTTTCTTACATTATCGCCCAATATTCCCTATTATCGAATACCCGAAAATATCACATTTATCATATTTTCGGGTCATAGAATTGATCCCTGCACTTTTAAAGCGAAAATTACAACTTTCTTGCATTATCGCACCACCAATGCCCCTATTATCGCCCACACGATAACAAAATAAAACGTTTTTCGTAGAACCTTTTCGAAACGTTTCAGGGGGAACTATTTTTAAACCAAAATCAAACGTTTTGTACTGAAGCATTATGAAAAATCAATATTATTGGGTGTCGTGTATTGGAGCATCATGGCAAACCATATGTACTGAATACCATTTTCAAATAAATGGGCAAAGTTTAGATACTAATAAAGATGAAATATATAATTTTAAAATCTAATATTGACTTTTAGGTATAATTTATTTGATTTTAGTTATAGTTATTATAGTGATGTCAACTTATGTTCTTTCTATACCGCTAGCTAACAATATAATTTGCCTCGATCAAATAATCCTAAGCAAATACCCACTTTGAAAGCAAAATACATGGGTTTTTATCAAGCAAATAATTTTAAAACACCACTAAAACAGAAAAATGTTCAAATTAATTAATTAATTAATAGAAACAAAATATTGGTAGCCGAATAGTTTATAGTTAATCGGACACGTGGTGGCGTAGAGGTAAGGTCGACGCGTAGGATGCCAGAGGTCCCAGGTTCAATCCCAGGTAAGTACGAATGTTTAGTTGCAGATTGGTGTGTTGCAGTGTTGTTTGAATGATCAATGGTCTTTAATGGACGTTACAAATGATGATTATTTTAAGGATCACAGAAAAGGGTTTCAGAATTTTGTTGTCAAAACCCCATCAAATTGGTTCGGAAAAGGTTTCATTTGAAAATTCAAAAAACGTTCCCAAAAAAACGTTTTCTAGCATTTCATATAAAACGAAAATAAAACGTTTTTTGAAGGTTTTTTAGGTTTCACAAAAAACGTTTATAAAACGTTTTCCAAACCAAAAAAGTTTACGTGGCGTCATCGTCAATCATTGTGACATACTATGTAAGGACCTCCCCCCCCCCCCCCAGGACATGGTTCATCAGCCTTTATAAGGACATTGTGTGTGCAGAAAGGTATAGGTGAAACTCTTTGTTATTTTGGTTATATTTTTTCTTTTGTTGGTTATCTGCCGGGCAAGGGCACACCATTCAGAGACGTGTTCGAATGGCACGCGCCATTCAAAGATGTGTTTGAATGACAAGCTGCCCCCATTCAAAGATGTGTTTCAAAGATGTGTTTGAATGACAAGCTCCCCTCCCCCCATTCAAAGATAAGCTCGAAGTAGTTGTATGATGGGGTTCTACAACAGTGATGACATCATAAAAAGTGTGATAGAACCCCTATGGAGGTTCCATCACAGTGGTGACGTCATACTGACGTCAGAAAGGTGTGGTGGATCTGGATCAGATTGATAGGTCTGAGCGCGCGCCCATGCCAATGACGTCAAAATGACGTCATCATGACGTCATCATGACGTCATGACGTCATAATGACATCATCATGACGTCATACTAACGTAAGACTCTCCTAAGCAGCATAACCCTAACTCTAAGTCACCTGTCAATCATCATCGGTCATGTGACCCTAATGAGGAATGTTTTCCCGAACACTAACCTTACGTCCCGCGTAGCTCACTTGGTAGAGCATGGGACTCGTGAGCGGACCCATGGTCGGAAGGTTGGTGGTTCGATCCCACCCTCGGGCAACACTTTCAAATTCAGTCTATCATACCGTCATATCATTGGGACCCCCCGGGTTCTCAATGTGAGGACCTCCCCCAGAGGGTCCTCACATTGGGCACCCGGGGGTCCTCACATAATAGACAGATGATGGAAGTCTTCACATGGAGGACCCCGGGGCGAGGTCCTCACATTGAGAACCCGGGGGGTCCCCATGATTGGACGGTATAATAGACAGAAGGTGAAAGTGTTGCCCGAGGGTGGGATCGAACCACCAACCTTCCGACCATGGGTCCGCTCATGAGTCCCATGCTCTACCAAGTGAGCTACGCAGACGTAAGGTTAGTGTTCGGGAAAAAATTCCTCATATAGGGTTAGGGTCATATGACCGATGATGATTGACAGGTCACTTGACTGATGACGTCACGATGATTGACAAGTGACTTAGTATGATGTCATTTTGATGTCATTGTTATGTCATGACGTCAAAACATCATGATGACGTCATCATAACGTCATGGTAACGTCATTGGCACGGCCAACCGCTCAGACCTATCAATCTGATCCAGATCCACCGCACCTTTCTGACGTCAATACGACGTCACCACTGTGGTGGAACCCCCATGGGGGTTCTACCATACTTTTTATGACGTCATCACTGTGGTAGAACCCCCATTATACAACTACTGTTCGAATGGCCTTTCAAAGACGTGATCTGCCCACACTTTTTTCACTTCTACTTTTCCCTGCGAATGTGTGTGTCAATAAGCTTTAATCTGAGCTGTTTGTATATGGGCGACGAGAATTCTAGATTTATCGATCCAAGACCCCCACAGCGTGGGAATTAGTAGATCAAAGACGTCACAGCGTTGTAAACATCAATACATTTGAGAAGGAATGACATTTTCCCACGCCGATGACCGATATTTATCCCACGCCGATTAACGAAACGTTCAGTTTCAGAGAAATCAACTTCTCATTAGCAGGGACCCCACCTAGGACATGCTATGTGAGGACCACAACCCCCGCAGGCAGCGGCAAATGTATTGTTGGAACATATTAGGTCATGGATTTACGCCTTAGTATGTGTGTACCCCCTAAGCAGCAGAAAATATATTGTTAGTACATACGTTTTGCATATTTACACGTTTTAGACGATTTTGAACAACTTTGGTTTGGTTTTTGATCATGCCACCTATTCGAACGCTCTGAAACCATAGTAGTTGATAAATGGGGCTTCTGGACCAGCAACATTTAGTGGGCGATTAGGTCAACAACTGGGGTTCGGCATTTTATCGCGCCACCTATTCGAACGCTCTGACACCATAAATGGAGGTTCTGGACCAAACTTAGCAACTTTTTTAGTTTTGGAACATATTACTAATGGTACGTGGGGAACCTACCCCCTTTCCCCGTTGGAAAATTTGTGATTTTTGCATATCTCGATGTTTCAGACGATTCTGAACAACTTTGGTTTTTTACATTACACAACACAGTGATAGCGTGCATGCTCTTCTGGGTGAATTAACGCCCGCCAGGGGCCTTAGCTTCTTGCGACTTCATATGTTAAACATCAAAAGCAAGACATACATTAATACACGTGAATACACAACGCTTAAGTTAACAAAATATCACAACATTTGTTATTTACAAAGTCTTCATTATAAAGTTTAGTCAAATAAGTCTAATTTTCTTCATCTGTTTCACTCTGTTGCACCTCACTGTTCATATCACTTTTTTCGTCACTGCTGTCATCTTCCTCCTCCTCCTCTAGAAGATCTTCAAAGAATGTATTGTTTCTCCTTATAGTCGCCTTTAATGCCTTTGAATACTCGTAATGTTTTTCATCAGCAAAGTAATTCAAGTCTTCTAAAATGGTTTGATAATGTTTGTTTCGTTCTAGACGACGGGTATATTTGATAGGCTCATAAACAGTGGTTTTAGTCCTCGCTTATAAACGGGTCGAAGGCCATCACTTGCTCTTTCACGCGCATCTTCAAGCCCTTGTTTTTCATATTCTAAAACTTTTTCTTGAAATTTGTCATCATGGCCATGACATACTTCTTGAACCATATCATGCCAAACAGAGCCTATTTCTGATTCACTGTCAGAACTGCTGTCTGAACTGCTGTCATCAGCACCCACAACACACCGCTTCATACGCCTGGCTAAAGCTTCTTCGCTGTTGTATAACGCACCACATTCTATATAAGCATGTGCACTAATTTTAGTCATATTGACTCTTTGATGTTTTATAGCAGATTCATCTAAAATTTCCGTGAAATGCGCGTTTATAGGCTTTCACATTTGCCATTCTTCATTCGCTTCTGAAGTGTGTGTTTGCTTTAATTGTCTTTTAAGACTTTGTAGCCAGTCGTAAGATTTCGAACAAATGTTGCATTCATGCATCCTTTCGATTCTACATGAACTTTTCAAATGACTAAAAAGTATTTGAATGTAAATACATGAAAATAACAACCAACAACCAACCAACAATCAACAACAACAACCAACAACAACAGCAATTAATAACAAACAACCCACAATGCAACAACAACAACACAACAACAAACCAACAACAACAAACAAACAACAACAGCCAACAACAACATAGCCACAATGGCAACAACAACAGCAATGGCAAAAGACATTTCTTCATGACGTCACCGATAATACTGTTTTTTCCTGTCATTTATGTCAACCCTATCCAAGCAGCAGGTTTCGCGCCAATTTATTTTTGGATATCTCTCTACGAAATTTCCAAGTCATACAATAGTCAAGTATTGTACGATAAGTATTGTTTTTTATTTTGTTGAATATTGCAAATATTTACACTTATGCACAATTATTATAAACACCAAATTAACATTTTAACATAGCCCACTCACAAGAGTTTAAATTGATATAAGTATCATAAATATTATGAGAACTGACTTAACATTGATCCAATTCACTCATTTTCACATCAACGTGGTTTGATAATGTTAGTTCATAGTCTTTATCATAATCGACATATTAGGCATCAAGGCAATTTTCGTTGGACCAGATATCAAATATACATGTCCATATGGTTCAAGCTAAGTTTCAAGTTCTTGCCAAGTACAAAAACTTTTTTCCAATCTTCTGCAATAAGGGTGATGAAATCATAGGATCCGGTAAGCTCGTCATACTGTTGACACTGTATACAACGTTCACCGCTTCGCTCAATGACTTTCACAGATCTTCTGAGATTTGTAGATGAAATCTTGGTATAGTACAGATTCAAAATAATCCTTCACCACAGCTTGATCTTCAGAAGATAAGATAATGTAAGTTCCACGATAACAGATGGCCAGTTCACTCAAATGATCTAAAGATACTTTGACGTTTGAATTCATGATGATTAATGAGTTTAACTGAACTATCTTTTATACATCTGCATTTATACATCAGGTTTCTTAAGCATGAAATAAACTGACGTCATTTTCTTCTTCAGCATTTGTCAGTCTTTCTATGACAACAAAATTCCCTTCTTGATAGGATATAACCTCCCAGATGCATGATTCGTAATATATTGACGATTATTAACCATCACTTTCTGTTGATATTTCACCAATTTAATATATGTTTCTCCATTAATGGGTATCATAAGCGGTAAATCGTCTTTACGGTCAGGTTAATTTTTCGCTTTTTACACAACGACATCGTAGCTGATAACTCATCTATTTTTATCTTTCTAATAGTGTAGAAACATTGGTTCTACCACAGGAAGTGACGTCAAAATGACATCAAATCACGTGACCAGCCCCCCCCCCACCCCCCCCCCCTAGGCAGCAGACGGCCTAACGCTAGGATATACTATGTGTGAAACCTATTATGACGTCATAATAGGCGGCGTAAACATGGTGAGGAATTGACGACCTCGCCCCTCCCAAGGACAAACTATGTGCTGAATCCCCTGGGACATACTATGTCCTGACCCCCTAGTTCATACTATGTGCCGATCCCTCCCCTCCAGCCCAGGAGAGCAAAATTCAGCCAAATTAGCAAAAAAGTGTCTTTTGGCGAGTTACACACCATTTTGACGAAGTCTAAGTCTTACAAAAGGATGGGCGAGAACCCACTCATATTAACGATTGATGCAACAACAATGGCAGCCAGTTGAGTAAGTGGTTATAGACAATTTACATAGGTGGTTATAAGCATAATTGAGACTCAAAAAAGAGAAAAGCTAGATAACTTTCGTTATGGTTGACTGATTTGAATGAAAATTTTGCCGTTTGATTCAGTTTTATATCTAGTTTTGACATAAAGTAATCATAGACTATTTACAGAGGTGGCTGTATGCATAATTGTTTCACCTTAAAATTTTAACTTTAAAAAAGTGAAAAAGTTAAATAACTTTCGTTACGGTGAACCGATTTCAATGAAAACTTTACCGTTTGATTCAGTTTTATATCTAGTTTTGACATAAAGTGGTCACAGAGCTATTTGCATAGCTGGCTGTTTGCGTAATAGTTTCACCTTAAAACTTAAACTTTAAAAAAGTGAAAAAAGTACATAACTTCCGTCGTGGTTAACCGATTTGAATGAAAATTTCAAAATTTTATTCAGTATTATGTCTAGTTTACAATGCTTATAGGTGGCTGTAAGCACTTTGTGGAGCACACTCATTCAAAGATGTGTTCGAATGGCAAGCCCCCCAGTCAAACACGAATTATCTTTGGAACATGTTGCAATATTTTGGCGGGAAAATCCCAAAAAACATTTCATGCTAGTTGTGGCTGTTTTTGCATTATAATGATAGTGTTTCAGATGATATATCAGAACTTGTTCGATTCAACAATGGACGAGTTGAAGTGAATACAGACATTTGTGAGATGTTTGAAGAATAGTGAAAAGGGAGCTGACTCTGCAATTTTTGATGGTATAAAAGGAGTAAGGAGGACCAAAGTCATCATTCAATGTGCAGTCATGGAGAAGACAAGCAGCTTTAAAATTAGTGCAAACTTAAACATTACTGTGGAGCATGGAGAATTTGGACCATTTTTTTTTAATCAAACGTGGAGAGGAATTGCTTGCTTTAGCACCATCCTTGTGGAAGACTGTGTGTCAGAGCTTGAAAAATGTACGCAACATAGGCTTCAAATTTTACTTAACGCAAACGAAGCCGCTTGAAGTCATTTCATACCTAGGCATGCGTTATGTGTGTTTTGTGCGCACATCACTGTGAAGGGAAAGAATATACATATTACATCAACATGAATGATGGTGAATGGGAGACACGGCTTCAGGAGATGGATAACATCAACTTAGTCTTATGGGGTGAACCATTACGGAATGTCATGATAAGAAAACTCCTATCAAACTGTAAAAGGATGATCGGATGAAGGTGTCAAAACTTTCCAAGAAAAGACTGGCTGAAGTTTAATTGTAGAATATGAACGTGCTAAATCAACTTGGACTTACCTGTGACTATTGTGGTGTTTATGGATATGTTGAGGATTATCATTGCCACTGCCACAAGTACAATTGCAGCAAGTGTGGAGTACTTAAAGTGTGTGAAGCAAAGTGGAAGCCACATTTTTCAAGAAGTGGAGAAAAAAGATGGACTTGTGTTTTAAAGAGGCTTATGTTGACTTGATAATTGCTAAACTTCCTTGCTGTGGAACTCCAGACTATCAGCTTTATCATTTAGACGCTTTTTGGGATGTTGTACATCACAGTCTTGATTGGAATAGAAGATGTTGATTTTCACTTTGATTCTGCGTTCTATTCTGCCCGCAATGATGTAGAAGTGTACTTTTGCGTGGATGATTATTTACGAGAGAAACAAGGAAAAACTGGACAGCTGTTTCAGGTAAGAGAACTTTAACAACAACAACAACCTTTTAACAACTTTGAACATATAGCAATGTTTTTCTTTCTAGCAAATTTAATCTTATGTTCGTGTTTCAAAGTGAACAAAGGAAGAAAATGATAGAAGAAGGAGGAGATATTTTAAAAGAAGCTTACCATGTTCATCATTATCCTATCACAGGAAGAAACCACCATGTCAGCGACGGAAAAAAGAAACAAAGTCATACATTATCATACAACATGGAGCATGTTGTATTATTTAGTCACAAAGATGTTCTTTCAAACATGTTTCCAACACGACTTGAAAGGTATGAACATACGTTCAACTCGAGTGAAGCTTTTTATCAATATGAGAAAGCAGTTTTTCATTACTGTCAAGATATTGCTTCAGCTATTGTTTGATATAGAAATGGATATGAAGCGAAACGTATCGCCAAAGTGATAAAGCCATGTCCTTTGTGGCATACGCTGAAGAGAAACAAAATACAACATTGAATCAGTGTGTATTGTTTCGCAAAAAGTTAAAAGAATATAAAGATAAGACTTTAGTTGAAGCAACTCATGATCATTAGTGGGGAGCTGGTGTTAAACAATTGTCATCTCCATCATATCCTGGGCAGACTATTATGGGAAAGTTGTTAGAAATTTTGTGTGAGGGGGTATAAAAAGTGGTGTTAAATATTTCTGCAACAAGTGTGCAGCTTTTCATTTACTCACCATGGTGTGCAGACGTGTGGGAATATATTGACATGTGAAGCAAGGATGGATGTAGAAACGTGTCTCAAGAACAAGTACGTAGAATACATGATAAGTGAACTGGCACGTTTTGGGACTGTTGAACAACAACCGGAACACATCAACATCTATTGGAAACTTGCTCATTCCACGCTGACCTTGACAAACTTGCGTGAGGATTTCATAAAAGAGTGTGTATTTTCAAACATTGCCGGAGCTGAGGAGTTTGATGTGGAAGCAGAATATCACTTTGCTCGATTTGATCCAAGACTGTTTGATGAAGTGAGAGAGTGGTTAATCTATATTACAGTATAATGGCAGACATTACATTGAGACAATATATTGTACAAAAAGACTATTGCGAAGAAATGTTATCAGCTGTAAAACAATTTGCATGTTTACTATGTCCTGCTTGTCAACATGAAGAGTGTAAAGAAATACTTGCCATACCACATGTGTCTATACATATTGGAATGAAGCTAAATATTATATTCATTTACATAAAGTGTTAGATAATGCAAATCAACGTTGTGAGAAATATGGTGTAGATGCTATCACATTTAATGAATTAAGTAGTTTATTAGTGTTCATTGAAGATCAATGGTCTTCAATTATTCACACCATTGTATCTATACTTGATTTGTAAATAAAAAGGTGTTGTTGATTGAGTTTTAAAATGTGAGATATGTTGGTTAGGTTATAAGATGTAAGATATGCTGGTTGAGTTATAAAATGTAAGATATGTTGGTGAAGTTATAAAACATGTTGGTTGAGTTATAAAATAAAAATGATATGTTAAGAAGTGCTTGTCATTTCGTGTTAACATGTCGACGTGGAAAGACTACTTAACCAATATTTACTTTAAATCTGGACAACTCGGGGCATTTACTGGTCCTTACAAACTTTATCAAATCTTAAGAAAACATGATCAGCCAGTCACGCATTCACAAGTGAAGAAATGGTTACAGGATCAAGATGCCTTCACTTTACTACAACCTGTAAAATACAGGTTCAAAAGACAACGTGTTATTACACGTGGTATTGATGACGTGTGGGATATTGATTTGGCTGATATAGGAAACATAGCTCCCTATAATGATGACACTCGCTTTTTACTCATTGTCATTGATGTGTTTTCTAAACATTTGTGGGTGCAGCCAATACCTAATAAATCATATACAAGCGTCATACCAGCCTTTCAGGAACTCTAAGGTCAGATAAAGGAACTGAATTGAAAAAATAGATGGGTAAAAGCATTTTTGAAGAAGGGGGAAATTCCTGCTTATACCACAAAGAATGAAACCAAAGCCAATTTTGCTGAGAGAGTCATTCGGGAATGATGTGTCGGTATTTTCTACATAATCAAACTTACCGTTATTTAGACATCCTTCCAGACTTGGTGTACAATTACAACCATAGACCTCATGGTTTTCTTCCTAATAAGTATGCTCCTGTAGATATTCGTAAAGAAAACGAATCTAAAGTGTGGAAGTATATGTATGTAGACAAATTGAAATTGAAACCGAAGAAGAAAACCTACAAATTTAAAATTGGTGACCATGTTCGTATTTCCCACATAAAATATGTTTCGACGTCATTATCACATAAAATGGACGTAAGAAGACTTTATTGTCACACCTCGTTGTAAGAAGCAAGGAATACCTTTGTATCGTGAAAGACTTTTTGGATAAAGATATTGATGGACATTTCTATGAGGAAGAACTGCAGAAAGTGACCAACCAAAGATATTGAATCTATCTACCGAATTGAAAAAGTTTTGAAAACATGTAAAAGACGAGGTGTGAAAGAATTATTTGTCAAGTGGTTAGGTTGGCCAAACAAGTTTAACAGTTGGGTGAAAGAAACAGACATTCAAAAATGAAGCATCCATTTACATGTTTGGTCTTTGGACCTACAGGCAGTTGTAAAACTTCTCTAGTAGGGAAATTCTAGAACAAAAGTCGATTAAGCCACTCCAAAAACTATTTTATGGCTCTTTGCAGCAGATCAGCCTTTTTACAAGGGAATGAAAGGTGTGGAATTCTACCAGGGCATTCCAGATGACATTGAAGAGCGCTTTAACCCGAAAAACCCAAACTTGCCCATCCTTATATACCACTTAGACTTCGTCAAAATGGAGTGTAACTCACCAAAAGACACTTTTTTTTTGCTGATTTGGCTGAATTTTGCTCTCCTGGGGGGGGGGGGGGGGGGGATCGGCACATAGTATGTCCTTGGGAGAGGAGGGGGGAGGTCGTAATTTCCTCACAACGGTTACGCCGCCTATTATGACGTCATAATGGGTTTCACACATAGTATATCCTAGGGTTAGGCCGTCTGCTGCCTGGGGGGGGGGGGGGTGGTCACGTGACTTGATGACGTCATTATGGCGTCACTTCCTGTAGTAGAACTAATGTTACTACACTACTCTTTCTAAACTGTGGTTGCCTTTGCCATGGAGTAGGGTGAAAAGGACAGTTTCACTGCACACAAAGAATTAAGAAACGACATGACCTCTATGAGAACCACTGCATACAAAGAATTAAGAAACGACATGACCTCTATGAGAACCACTGCATAGGAACGGATGATTGTGACGTCATAATCATTGTGACAGTCATATCAGTAAGTGGAGCAAGGGAGCAAAAGTTGTAGAACTACAATTGGATCACATCAGATCCAGGGATGGCATCCAGTGACAACTATTTCGGTAAGTGTTTATTGAAACTTTATAAATAAAAAGTGAACTTTGTAAACAAACTTTGTAAACAAACTTTGTAAACAAACTTTAGTTATTTGCATCATTGAAACTTTGTAAACAAACTTTGTAAACAAACTGTGTAAACAAACTTTATAAATAAAATTTGTAAACAAACTTTGTAAGCAAACTTTATAAACAAAATTTGTAAACAAACTTTGTAAACAAACTGTGTAAACAAACTGTGTAAACAAACTTTGTAAACAAACTTTATAAACAAAATTTGTAAACAAACTTTGTAAACAAACTTGACATATTTACATAATTGAAAATTTGTAAACAAACTTTGTAAACAAAATTTGTAAACAAACTTTGTAAACAAAATTTGTAAACAAACTTTGGTTATTTACATAATTGAAACTCATTGAAACTTTGTAGACAAGCTTTGTAAACAAACTTTGTAAACAAACTTTGTAAACACAATTTGTAAACAAACTTTGTAAACAAACTTTGTAAACACAATTTGTAAACAAACTTTGTAAGCAAACTTTGTAAACAAAATTTGTAAACAAAATTTGTAACAAACTTTGGTTATTTGCATAATTGAAACTCATTGAAACTTTGTAAACAAACTTTGTAAACAAACTTTGTAAACACAATTTGTAAACAAACTTTATAAACAAACTTTGTAAACAAAATTTGTAAACCAACTTTGGTTATTTGCATAATTGAAACTCATTGAAACTTTATAAACAAACTTAGTAAACAAACTTTCCCCACACTCTCCACACACACACACACACACACACACCACGACTGAGCATTTCATAAGCCGCATAGGTATTTCAACCTTCTGACGGCAACTTTTTTTTCCCCCACACTCTCATGCATACATGCCAACACCATGATAAAATGTTTTGCTTATGTTGCTCTTTGTACTCCATTATTCTACTTTTTTTTTTTTTGAAATGCAGTGTTTACTTAGAAAAGAAAATGGCGTCATACAACCTACAATCGTCATCAGCAGCATTTCGTCATCAGTGTAATCAGACTGCGTAATCAGATTTCGTCATCAAACAATGTAGACAGCGGTGTTAGGCTTTTTGTTTTTCTGAGGCAGCAGTGTCTAACTGCTTGGAGTTGCAGTATGCAGTGTTATACTTGACCGATTTGCATGAAAATTTCACTGTTTAATTCAGTTTTATATCTAGTTTTCACATAGTCATGGACTGGTTGTGCAGCTAGCTGTGTGCATATTTACCGTCATTTTAATTTTGTAAAAAGTGGGATAACTTTCGTTATGATTGACAGATTTGCATGAAACTTTCACTGTTTGAGTCAGTTTTATATCTAGTTTTAACATTAAGTAGTCATAGGCTATTTGTGCAGTTGGCTGTGTGCATTTTTACCGCCATTTTAACTTAAAATTGTGATAACTTTCGTTATAACTTTCGTTATAGTTGACTGAAAATTTCACCATAACAGTGCTTCTTCGCGGATGAATACCATTTGGCAGACCATTTAACTTCACCGCTAGATGTCTCTGCTGTGTAGCAGTGCAGCAGTACAACTGTAAGTGAGATATTCATATACACAAGTAAAATTCTGCTGAGTCAGCATTTTTGAACAAAGTTACACACCATATTTTGATTACATGGAAGTAGAATAAAAGCATGAGTGAAACATGTCAACTAGTCAACTAGTGATACATTCTGCTGAGTTAACACACCATTGAAGTGGTATAAAAGGAAGAGTGAAACGTATATTTTACTTCATTTCAGTTCTAGCAACAGCAACAGCAACAACGATGGCAACAGTCTACTGTCATGATTGTGATGTGACATTTCCATCTCTGGAAGTATTCGTGACACATACATGCAAACCAGCTAGGTTGAAACGTGCTCGTGAAGAGCTTGTTGAGCAGATTGAAGCCAAGAGACGAAAGACCTTACAAGACGGTGTTGAAAGACCTGATCCAGTCCTCTGCTGTAAATGCGCCAAGATATTTTCATCTTTGGATGCATTTGAGACACATGCATGTGTTGAGATGGAAAATGTGTCTCATGAAGAACAAAGAAAGAAAGAGACAGGACAAGCAGGTAGAGGCAGAAGAGTGAGTCTTGGTGGAAACGCACAGGAAAGACGGTTTGAGCCTGAAGATGGATCGGATTTGCTACTTGAAATGCGACAACAAGAGAACCGAATCAAGAGACATTTGCTAGAGACGTTAAATCATGGCATGAAATGGTACATTGTCGTACATGCACGCTTCAAGAAAATGACACCAAATGTTGAAGGCGTGATGGTAGAACACGTGGATAATGCCTTCATCAGTAGTCCAACATATGCAGCATACAATCCAACGGATATTGAGAAGGACTTACCAGAAGCCTATAAAGAATTGTTTACCAGGTTTGATGAACATGAGCGACAAGGTTCTGGCTGGGTGTTGGAAAACATATTATTCATTGAAGTACATACAGCTACGTCAGCGCCACTGGAAGCGAGCAGTTTGATCCCACTACCGAAGAAAGTAAAGAATACATTAAGTGTGTTAAACATTCAGAATAAAGACAACAAGTGCTTCTTATGGTCTGTATTGGCTCACCTTCACCCTTCAACAAATGTAAACTCAGAGCGTGTACATCAATACAAAGCATTTGAGAACGAATTGAAGGTGGAAGGCATGACATTTCCAACACCGATTACAGACATTCCAAAGTTTGAAAAGGAGAATGATGTGTCCATTAACGTGTTTGTATATGAACATGATGTCGTTGTTCCCATACAACTCAGCCGAAACACCAGCGCCAACAGCGCCAGAGAAATCAACTTACTTTTGATTAGCAATGACAAGACAAGACATTACTGCCTCATCAAGAATTTCAGCAGACTGATGGCTTATCGATCAAAACATGATGGAGCTGCTTTTTATTGTTTCAACTGTCTTCACGGGTTTAGGCGACAAGATCTGTTAGACAAGCATCGTGAAGTGTGTGGCAAGCATGGCGCACAACGTTTATCATTCCCCAAGGAACCCTTCATCAAGTTCAAGAATGTAGCCAAACAACAGCGAGCGCCGTTTGTCATTTATGCAGACTTTGAATGTTTCACGAAAAAGCATGAAGGAGACAAGTATCAACATCATCGTCCAAACAGCTTCGCCTATGTGGTTGTCAGCCAGTATGATACACGTGCTCCAGTCGTATATCGAGGAGATAATGCTGTGAAAGTCTTTTTAGACCATATGGTGAATGAGCGTGATCGTATTGTGCATGGCTTGCTACAGCCAAAGAAAATGGTCATGACTCATGAAGATGAAGAGCATTATAAGAACGCCACAGATTGCTACATTTGTCATGAGCCTCTAGGAGCAGATCATGTGAGAGATCATGACCATATCAATGGCAAATACCGTGGAGCTGCACATAGTCAATGCAATTTACAATTTCGACTTAGAAAAGATCAGCAGGGAGATAAAGATTCTTTCATCATTCCTGTGTTTTTCCACAATTTACGAGGCTATGACAGTCATTTGATCATGGAAGAAATTGCAAAGTTCAAAAACGAAAGGATTACAGTCATTCCCAACACCGTTGAGAAATATATTGCATTCACCATGAGCAATCTGAAATTTACGGACAGTTATCAGTTCATGAGTACTTCTCTACAGAAGTTGGTCTCCAACCTGGCAGCAGAAGGGAAAGACAACTTTTATCACATGACGTCACACATTCACGATAGTGACCAACAAGATTTACTGTTGAGAAAGGGAGTGTACCCTTATGATTACGTGGATGAGCCATCCAAGTTTGCTGAAACACAACTGCCGTCCAAAGACAAGTTTTACAGTCTGCTCAGTGAAGAAGACATTAGTGATGAGGATTATGCGCATGCGCAGAAGGTGTGGGAGACATTCCACTGTACTACATTTGGCGAATACCATGACTTGTACCTGAAATCAGATGTGTTGCTGCTGGCTGACGTGTTTGAAAACTTCCGTCACGTATGTCTCAACACGTATGAATTGGATCCTGCTCACCACTATACAGCGCCAGGACTGTCGTGGGATGCCATGTTGAAAGCGACAAAGGTGAAATTGGAATTGATCAACGACATTGACATGTACCAAATGGTTGAACAAGGTCTACGTGGAGGAATATCTGTCATCACACACAAGTATGCGAAAGCAAATAACCCCTACGTAGCAGATTACGATCCCACGAAACCAACCAACTACTTGACGTACCTGGATGCAAACAACTTGTATGGCTGGGCCATGTCGCAAAGCATGCCGGAAAGTGGATTTATGTGGGTGAGCGAGCCAGAATCCATTGACTTTATGGATGTGGATGAAGATGATGAGATTGGATACATTTTAGAAGTGGATTTGGAATACCCATATTCAATCCATGATCATCATAATCACTATCCAGTGGCTCCAGAACGGAAATGTGTGAAAGTGGGAGAATTGTCAAAACATAGTCAGAAGCTACGGAAAGATCTAAACATGAAAGGCAAACCTAGTGAAAAGCTCATTCCCAACCTGTGTGACAAGATGAAATATGTGCTTCATTATAGAAATTTACAGCAATATGTCTCACTTGGATTGAAAGTCACGAAGGTGCATCGTGCCATCATGTTTGCACAGAGCAAATGGTTGGCAAAATACATCTCCTTGAACACGGAAAAGAGAAAGTTGGCCAAGAACCCGTTTGAGAAAGACTTTTTCAAACTGATGAACAACTCTGTGTTTGGCAAAACCATGGAAAATGTGAGAAAGCGCATGAATGTGGAACTTGTTCACAAAGAAAGCGGTTCAAGAAACATGTGGCCAAACCTTCCTTCCACAAATTTAGAATTTTCAACGAAGATTTGACCGCGGTACATTTGCGCAAAGTGGATCTGCTTCTGGATAAACCCATTCAAGTTGGGTTCACCATTCTCGACCTCAGCAAGGTGCTCATGTTCCACTTTCATTACAACTACATCATGACCAAGTATCCCAACGCCAAACTCTTGTTCAGCGACACCGACAGTCTATGTTATGACATAGAAACGGAAGATATCTACAAAGACATGCAGGAAGATGCCGACTTGTTCGACACAAGTGACTATCCCCCAGATCATTTCCTGCATTCCAACGTGAACAAGAAAGTGCTTGGGAAAATGAAAGATGAGACGGCAGGCATTCCCATTGAAGAGTTTGTTGGACTTCGACCGAAAATGTATAGTATGATATATCGTGGGAAAGAAAAACGTACGGCTAAAGGCATCACTCGCGCGTGTCAAAGACGGATGAAACATCAGCAGTATAGAGACAGTTTGTTCAACCAAACGCAAACGATAACCACAGGGCATATCATTCGAAGTCATGACCACCAGATTTTCTCGGAGAAGTTGAGGAAAGTGGCTCTCTCTCCCTTTGATGACAAGCGATATGTGATGAGTGATGGCTATTCCACTTTGGCGCATGGGCATTACAGTATATAAGGGGGAGACACTTCAACTTGAGAGTCAGTTGAGGTGTGAACACTGAAGCGTCAACATGAATCGGAAAAGATCTGCAACAACGGATATGGATACTCTTGCTGATACAGTGAAAGACATGAATGTGAAACATCCTGATACTACCATCAAGAAATTAAAAGTGGAGATAGCACCAACACCACAGTCGTGGGATGGAATGCTTTCTCTAGGCAATGGAAAGTATATCAAGATTATGAAACAAAGTAATGAAGGTGTGATAAACATTCGCAAATACCTCAGAGATGAGGGGACTGGAAAAAACCGTCCAACGAAAAAGGGAATTTTGCTGACGATACCTGAATGGAAAATGCTGAAGAAGCAGGTGAAAGAAGTGGATAAAAGGCTTCGCAGACAAGACGACAAGTCATAACAAGGTAACAATCATGAATGCACTCATGCTGAACGGTGGTGTTTACCTTACTGTCAATGAGAGGAATGAAGTGATACTAGATTCTAAGACAAGTTATCATCGGTTTAAACCTGAAGTGTGGAAAGATTTTAAAACCATACCTCTTGAACCTGGGTTTGAACGCAGACTTGAAAATAAACTGGAAGTGACGGTGGCTGAATATGATTCTAACATACGTGTGACATTCTGTAGAAATCTTTTACAGGATTATCCAAAGGATTATAAGGGAGTTGTGCCAGATACACCATATACAGATTTGATCCTCTTTGATATCAAGAACTGGCGCGCAGTCTTACGATTCCTAGAAGCGATACAACAACCACTGTTCGACATCATCCGAGTATAAAAGATGGAAGACTATGTGTTGGATTATGAACCCATGACATATGGATTCTCATACATGAGAAACTTATGTGATGATATTGTGCTTCGACATTTTGGACAGTATCTCGTCCTATCGCTTGATGACCAATCCGTGTTGAAGGATCATCTAGACAAGTTGAGAATGCCCGGCTTTCTCCTAGCAGTCTCAAATGAATTAGAAGTGCGTGTGACTGAGAACGGTCTAGACGTGTTTGTACAATTTCGCCAATATGACGAGCTTACAGAAGACTGCGACATCATCACCCTCAGCACAGTGGAATGGAACGCGCTGTTACAAGCATTGGATTGGAAAGAACCTAACGCTTGAATTCAAAGAGGGAGGAATACAACTCAAGCGGGGCATCAAATCCATTGAGCTGACACAACCTATGCGTGTGATGGACATTGACTTAGAAGAAGGATATGAACTGAAACTGTCTGAACATGAAACTGTTAAAGTGATAAAGTTTGGTGATGTGTGTTATGTGAGCTTTCATAGCATTTACAAACATGGATGTAATGTCTATGATACCTATATCAATTTAGATTCTAATGAATGGTATTCATTGATGAATGTATTGAAAAATGAATGTGTTTGTAAATAAAAAGTTTGTAAATAGTGTAAATAGACTTTGTAGTTAAGAGTGTGTAGTTAAGAGTTTGTAAATAGACTTTGTAAACTTTGTAAATAGTGTAAATAAAAGTTTGTAAATAGTGTAAATAGACTTTGTAGTTAAGAGTTTGTAAATAGTGTTTGTAAACTTTGTAAATAGTGTTTGTAGTTAAGAATTTGTAAATAAACGTATGTACAACACAATAAACAAGACTGTTTGAAAACTTGGTTTGTTTTATTTAACAACAACAACAACTTAACTAATATAACAACAACTTAACTACAACTTAACTAATATAACAACAACAACATTAATAAAACAATGGTTTATAATGTCTATATACAAAATCCTTTACAATAAAATCACCATCCTTTCTTTTTAATATATTCACAATATCAAACATACTCTGACCTCGAGCTCTATGTAATATATAATATACACAATAAAAACCACATGACGATGATATTGGCGTTTGTAATGAGATAGAATTATACATATAGTCATTTCTTAAAAACATGTCTAAACGATCATCGAGAGGGAACAGTCCATAAGAGTCAAAATATTCTGCAGGGTCTTTATCATAATACACTGCCACCCAATGTTCTCCTGGTTCATCTTGATCGTCTGTGTTGATGACATAGGCGCCGCGTTGTAAAGATGGTAACTGGTCCATGGCAAACACGCCTTGAAACAAGTCTTTGGTCATGACATCATGACTCAATATGGCATCAATCTGCTTCGTGTTCATGACTGGTAGTCGAATTGAATGCTGCGATTTGCACTGATCTCAATAATGTTGTCAAATTCAGCATAGACAATGACATTGATTGTAGGTTGCAAAGCCGTAGCAAAGTTCATTTCTAGCCGCAAATTCCCATGCTTGATCAGGGGGAAATGATCATCGCCATCATAATCCGGTGTTAAGTCAACCGAAAATAAAGCATAACCTCTAGGCCAATCTTCCCGTTTTATAATGGAACTTTTCTCACCATTCAACCGATCAAACGATTTGTAAAGCGTTTCAAAAGCGTCCAGGTATTTGTTCTGTGTAATGTCAAGCTTGAGAGGTTTGGATAGAACTGGTTCACCATCCGTGTACAGTTGCATATAGTCCAGATCAAAATGTTTGAAATCATATGGATTCCTCAATACTGATCCACCAAAAGCTTCATTATGAACCAGACCAATGACAATACGATTTGGTAATTGACCCAAAAAGATGTTATCTTTCACAAAAGACTGAAATCCTGCTGGAATAGCCAAGACTTTTCATTCTTTTCTAGTGATAATGATCTTGGCAGGACTTTTCATCAATGCATCTGTATGTCCTAACTGAATACCTGGACTCACCCTCACTTTGCGAATGGTTAAAAATGCCTCTTTCACTTCTACCTTATAGGTATTATCTGCAGCCATCAATACATAGTCATCTTTTTTGTCTATGGAAACGCAATTTCAAACTGATGCCATTCGGAAGATAACGATCCTGCTCAAACAAATCTATCCTTAAACCATCAGTAAGCATAACATCACGGCTAAGACGTGTATGCAAATAACGATGATGTAAGCCATTATTGCCTTGCTCAGCCAAGTCACCACCGTCGGCATTGACATGAAACCCGGATACATATTGTTCATGATTAGGTCTTTTCATCTCATGACTATTCATTGACCCAGCAGTATCCTTGTACATGAGACGCATAGAGCGCTCAGAATGCAGACTTTCTTCCGAATCATGGATGAGATGAGAGATAATGCTGGTATAACCATGAGTATTGTTGCTATGCGAAACCAAACGATCATTCAGAAACAATTCAATATTAGACCATAACCCATTAAACACATCATTGATGCAAGAGACATTATCATCTGCGCCACACTCTGTTCCATCGGCCTTTAGAATGCGACATACAATATGAAGTTTGCTGTTCTTTAAATCTAGATATTCTTCTGTACTCGCAGGAATGTAGAATTCTATTGGAGCGCCTTCTCTAATACTTGTAAGTGGTTGATAGTCAACATTATAACTTTTCTCTACAGCAGTTTGCGTCGGTGGTACGTGAAACCATTCCAATGGAGAAAGACTACATTCACACGAATGATTATGAATGAGAGACATTTTTTTCTTTAAAAAAAAAAATGTCTCTCATTCATAATCATTCGTGTGAATGTAGTCTTTCTCCATTGGAATGGTTTCACGTACCACCGACGCAAACTGCTGTAGAGAAAAGTTATAATGTTGACTATCAACCACTTACAAGTATTAGAGAAGGCGCTCCAATAGAATTCTACATTCCTGCGAGTACAGAAGAATATCTAGATTTAAAGAACAGCAAACTTCATATTGTATGTCGCATTCTAAAGGCCGATGGAACAGAGTGTGGCGCAGATGATAATGTCTCTTGCATCAATGATGTGTTTAATGGGTTATGGTCTAATATTGAATTGTTTCTGAATGATCGTTTGGTTTCGCATAGCAACAATACTCATGGTTATACCAGCATTATCTCTCATCTCATCCATGATTCGGAAGAAAGTCTGCATTCTGAGCGCTCTATGCGTCTCATGTACAAGGATACTGCTGGGTCAATGAATAGTCATGAGATGAAAAGACCTAATCATGAACAATATGTATCCGGGTTTCATGTCAATGCCGACGGTGGTGACTTGGCTGAGCAAGGCAATAATGGCTTACATCATCGTTATTTGCATACACGTCTTAGCCGTGATGTTATGCTTACTGATGGTTTAAGGATAGATTTGTTTGAGCAGGATCGTTATCTTCCGAATGGCATCAGTTTGAAATTGCGTTTCCATAGACAAAAAAGATGACTATGTATTGATGGCTGCAGATAATACCTATAAGGTAGAAGTGAAAGAGGCATTTTTAACCATTCGCAAAGTGAGGGTGAGTCCAGGTATTCAGTTAGGACATACAGATGCATTGATGAAAAGTCCTGCCAAGATCATCATCACTAGAAAAGAATGTAAAGTCTTGGCTATTCCAGCAGGATTTCAGTCTTTTGTGAAAGATAACATCTTTTTGGGTCAATTACCAAATCGTATTGTCATTGGTCTGGTTCATAATGAAGCTTTTGGTGGATCAGTATTGAGGAATCCATATGATTTCAAACATTTTGATCTGGACTATATGCAACTGTACACGGATGGTGAACCAGTTCTATCCAAACCTCTCAAGCTTGACATTACACAGAACAAATACCTGGACGCTTTTGAAACGCTTTACAAATCGTTTGATCGGTTGAATGGTGAGAAAAGTTCCATTATAAAACGGGAAGATTGGCCTAGAGGTTATGCTTTATTTTCGGTTGACTTAACACCGGATTATGATGGCGATGATCATTTCCCCCTGATCAAGCATGGGAATTTGCGGCTAGAAATGAACTTTGCTACGGCTTTGCAACCTACAATCAATGTCATTGTCTATGCTGAATTTGACAACATTATTGAGATCAGTGCAAATCGCAGCATTCAATTCGACTACCAGTCATGAACACGAAGCAGATTGATGCCATATTGAGTCATGATGTCATGACCAAAGACTTGTTTCAAGGCGTGTTTGCCATGGACCAGTTACCATCTTTACAACGCGGCGCCTATGTCATCAACACAGACGATCAAGATGAACCAGGAGAACATTGGGTGGCAGTGTATTATGATAAAGACCCTGCAGAATATTTTGACTCTTATGGACTGTTCCCTCTCGATGATCGTTTAGACATGTTTTTAAGAAATGACTATATGTATAATTCTATCTCATTACAAACGCCAATATCATCGTCATGTGGTTTTTATTGTGTATATTATATATTACATAGAGCTCGAGGTCAGAGTATGTTTGATATTGTGAATATATTAAAAAGAAAGGATGGTGATTTTATTGTAAAGGATTTTGTATATAGACATTATAAACCATTGTTTTATTAATGTTGTTGTTGTTATATTAGTTAAGTTGTAGTTAAGTTGTTGTTATATTAGTTAAGTTGTTGTTGTTGTTAAATAAAACAAACCAAGTTTTCAAACAGTCTTGTTTATTGTGTTGTACATACGTTTATTTACAAATTCTTAACTACAAACACTATTTACAAAGTTTACAAACACTATTTACAAACTCTTAACTACAAAGTCTATTTACACTATTTACAAACTTTTATTTACACTATTTACAAAGTTTACAAAGTCTATTTACAAACTCTTAACTACACACTCTTAACTACAAAGTCTATTTACACTATTTACAAACTTTTTATTTACAAACACATTCATTTTTCAATACATTCATCAATGAATACCATTCATTAGAATCTAAATTGATATAGGTATCATAGACATTACATCCATGTTTGTAAATGCTATGAAAGCTCACATAACACACATCACCAAACTTTATCACTTTAACAGTTTCATGTTCAGACAGTTTCAGTTCATATCCTTCTTCTAAGTCAATGTCCATCACACGCATAGGTTGTGTCAGCTCAATGGATTTGATGCCCCGCTTGAGTTGTATTCCTCCCTCTTTGAATTCAAGCGTTAGGTTCTTTCCAATCCAATGCTTGTAACAGCGCGTTCCATTCCACTGTGCTGAGGGTGATGATGTCGCAGTCTTCTGTAAGCTCGTCATATTGGCGAAATTGTACAAACACGTCTAGACCGTTCTCAGTCACACGCACTTCTAATTCATTTGAGACTGCTAGGAGAAAGCCGGGCATTCTCAACTTGTCTAGATGATCCTTCAACACGGATTGGTCATCAAGCGATAGGACGAGATACTGTCCAAAATGTCGTAGCACAATATCATCACATAAGTTTCTCATGTATGAGAATCCATATGTCATGGGTTCATAATCCAACACATAGTCTTCCATCTTTTATACTCGGATGATGTCGAACAGTGGATGTTGTATCGCTTCTAGGAATCGTAAGACTGCGCGCCAGTTCTTGATATCAAAGAGGATCAAATCTGTATATGGTGTATCTGGCACAACTCCCTTATAATCCTTTGGATAATCCTGTAAAAGATTTCTACAGAATGTCACACGTATGTTAGAATCATATTCAGCCACCGTCACTTCCAGTTTATTTTCAAGTCTGCGTTCAAACCCAGGTTCAAGAGGTATGGTTTTAAAATCTTTCCACACTTCAGGTTTAAACCGATGATAACTTGTCTTAGAATCTAGTATCACTTCATTCCTCTCATTGACAGTAAGGTAAACACCACCGTTCAGCATGAGTGCATTCATGATTGTTACCTTGTTATGACTTGTCGTCTTGTCTGCGAAGCCTTTTATCCACTTCTTTCACCTGCTTCTTCAGCATTTTCCATTCAGGTATCGTCAGCAAAATTCCCTTTTTCGTTGGACGGTTTTTTCCAGTCCCCTCATCTCTGAGGTATTTGCGAATGTTTATCACACCTTCATTACTTTGTTTCATAATCTTGATATACTTTCCATTGCCTAGAGAAAGCATTCCATCCCACGACTGTGGTGTTGGTGCTATCTCCACTTTTAATTTCTTGATGGTAGTATCAGGATGTTTCACATTCATGTCTTTCACTGTATCAGCAAGAGTATCCATATCCGTTGTTGCAGATCTTTTCCGATTCATGTTGACGCTTCAGTGTTCACACCTCAACTGACTCTCAAGTTGAAGTGTCTCCCCCTTATATACTGTCATGCCCATGCGCCAAAGTGGAATAGCCATCACTCATCACATATCGCTTGTCATCAAAGGGAGAGAGAGCCACTTTCCTCAACTTCTCCGAGAAAATCTGGTGGTCATGACTTCGAATGATATGCCCTGTGGTTATCGTTTGCGTTTGGTTGAACAAACTGTCTCTATACTGCTGATGTTTCATCCGTCTTTGACACGCGCGAGTGATGCCTTTAGCCGTACGTTTTTCTTTCCCACGATATATCATACTATACATTTTCGGTCGAAGTCCAACAAACTCTTCAATGGGAATGCCTGCCGTCTCATCTTTCATTTTCCCAAGCACTTTCTTGTTCACGTTGGAATGCAGGAAATGATCTGGGGGATAGTCACTTGTGTCGAACAAGTCGGCATCTTCCTGCATGTCTTTGTAGATATCTTCCGTTTCTATGTCATAACATAGACTGTCGGTGTCGCTGAACAAGAGTTTGGCGTTGGGATACTTGGTCATGATGTAGTTGTAATGAAAGTGGAACATGAGCACCTTGCTGAGGTCGAGAATGGTGAACCCAACTTGAATGGGTTTATCCAGAAGCAGATCCACTTTGCGCAAATGTACCGCGGTCAAATCTTCGTTGAAAATTCTAAATTTGTGGAAGGAAGGTTTGGCCACAAGTTTCTTGAACCGCTTTTCTTTGTGAACAAGTTCCACATTCATGCGCTTTCTCACATTTTCCATGGTTTTGCCAAACACAGAGTTGTTCATCAGTTTGAAAAAGTCTTTCTCAAACGGGTTCTTGGCCAACTTTCTCTTTTCCGTGTTCAAGGAGATGTATTTTGCCAACCATTTGCTCTGTGCAAACATGATGGCACGATGCACCTTCGTGACTTTCAATCCAAGTGAGACATATTGCTGTAAATTTCTATAATGAAGCACATATTTCATCTTGTCACACAGGTTGGGAATGAGCTTTTCACTAGGTTTGCCTTTCATGTTTAGATCTTTCCGTAGCTTCTGACTATGTTTTGACAATTCTCCCACTTTCACACATTTCCGTTCTGGAGCCACTGGATAGTGATTATGATGATCATGGATTGAATATGGGTATTCCAAATCCACTTCTAAAATGTATCCAATCTCATCATCTTCATCTACATCCATAAAGTCAATGGATTCTGGCTCGCTCACCCACATAAATCCACTTTCCGGCATGCTTTGCGACATGGCCCAGCCATACAAGTTGTTTGCATCCAGGTACGTCAAGTAGTTGGTTGGTTTCGTGGGATCGTAATCTGCTACGTAGGGGTTATTTGCTTTCGCATACTTGTGTGTGATGACAGATATTCCTCCACGTAGACCTTGTTCAACCATTTGGTACATGTCAATGTCGTTGATCAATTCCAATTTCACCTTTGTCGCTTTCAACATGGCATCCCACGACAGTCCTGGCGCTGTATAGTGGTGAGCAGGATCCAATTCATACGTGTTGAGACATACGTGACGGAAGTTTTCAAACACGTCAGCCAGCAGCAACACATCTGATTTCAGGTACAAGTCATGGTATTCGCCAAATGTAGTACAGTGGAATGTCTCCCACACTTTCTGCGCATGCGCATAATCCTCATCACTAATGTCTTCTTCACTGAGCAGACTGTAAAACTTGTCTTTGGACGGCAGTTGTGTTTCAGCAAACTTGGATGGCTCATCCACGTAATCATAAGGGTACACTCCCTTTCTCAACAGTAAATCTTGTTGGTCACTATCGTGAATGTGTGACGTCATGTGATAAAAGTTGTCTTTCCCTTCTGCTGCCAGGTTGGAGACCAACTTCTGTAGAGAAGTACTCATGAACTGATAACTGTCCGTAAATTTCAGATTGCTCATGGTGAATGCAATATATTTCTCAACGGTGTTGGGAATGACTGTAATCCTTTCGTTTTTGAACTTTCCAATTTCTTCCATGATCAAATGACTGTCATAGCCTCGTAAATTGTGGAAAAACACAGGAATGATGAAAAAATCTTTATCTCCCTGCTGATCTTTTCTAAGTCGAAATTGTAAATTGCATTGACTATGTGCAGCTCCACGGTATTTGCCATTGATATGGTCATGATCTCTCACATGATCTGCTCCTAGAGGCTCATGACAAATGTAGCAATCTGTGGCGTTCTTATAATGCTCTTCATCTTCATGAGTCATGACCATTTTCTTTGGCTGTAGCAAGCCATGCACAATACGATCACGCTCATTCACCATATGGTCTAAAAAGACTTTCACAGCATTATCTCCTCGATATACGACTGGAGCACGTGTATCATACTGGCTGACAACCACATAGGCGAAGCTGTTTGGACGATGATGTTGATACTTGTCTCCTTCATGCTTTTTCGTGAAACATTCAAAGTCTGCATAAATGACAAACGGCGCTCGCTGTTGTTTGGCTACATTCTTGAACTTGATGAAGGGTTCCTTGGGGAATGATAAACGTTGTGCGCCATGCTTGCCACACACTTCACGATGCTTGTCTAACAGATCTTGTCGCCTAAACCCGTGAAGACAGTTGAAACAATAAAAAGCAGCTCCATCATGTTTTGATCGATAAGCCATCAGTCTGCTGAAATTCTTGATGAGGCAGTAATGTCTTGTCTTGTCATTGCTAATCAAAAGTAAGTTGATTTCTCTGGCGCTGTTGGCGCTGGTGTTTCGGCTGAGTTGTATGGGAACAACGACATCATGTTCATATCCAAACACGTTAATGGACACATCATTCTCCTTTTCAAACTTTGGAATGTCTGTAATCGGTGTTGGAAATGTCATGCCTTCCACCTTCAATTCGTTCTCAAATGCTTTGTATTGATGTACACGCTCTGGGTTTACATTTGTTGAAGGGTGAAGGTGAGCCAATACAGACCATAAGAAGCACTTGTTGTCTTTATTCTGAATGTTTAACACACTTAATGTATTCTTTACTTTCTTCGGTAGTGGGATCAAACTGCTCGCTTCCAGTGGCGCTGACGTAGCTGTATGTACTTCAATGAATAATATGTTTTCCAACACCCAGCCAGAACCTTGTCGCTCATGTTCATCAAACCTGGTAAACAATTCTTTATAGGCTTCTGGTAAGTCCTTCTCAATATCCGTTGGATTGTATGCTGCATATGTTGGACTACTGATGAAGGCATTATCCACGTGTTCTACCATCACGCCTTCAACATTTGGTGTCATTTTCTTGAAGCGTGCATGTACGACAATGTACCATTTCATGCCATGATTTAACGTCTCTAGCAAATGTCTCTTGATTCGGTTCTCTTGTTGTCGCATTTCAAGTAGCAAATCCGATCCATCTTCAGGCTCAAACCGTCTTTCCTGTGCGTTTCCACCAAGACTCACTCTTCTGCCTCTACCTACTTGTCCTGTCTCTTTCTTTCTTTGTTCTTCATGAGACACATTTTCCATCTCAACACATGCATGTGTCTCAAATGCATCCAAAGATGAAAATATCTTGGCGCATTTACAGCAGAGGACTGGATCAGGTCTTTCAACACCGTCTTGTAAGGTCTTTCGTCTCTTGGCTTCAATCTGCTCAACAAGCTCTTCACGAGCACGTTTCAACCTAGCTGGTTTGCATGTATGTGTCACGAATACTTCCAGAGATGGAAATGTCACATCACAATCATGACAGTAGACTGTTGCCATCGTTGTTGCTGTTGCTGTTGCTAGAACTGAAATGAAGTAAAATATACGTTTCACTCTTCCTTTTATACCACTTCAATGGTGTGTTAACTCAGCAGAATGTATCACTAGTTGACTAGTTGACATGTTTCACTCATGCTTTTATTCTACTTCCATGTAATCAAAATATGGTGTGTAACTTTGTTCAAAAATGCTGACTCAGCAGAATTTTACTTGTGTATATGAATATCTCACTTACAGTTGTACTGCTGCACTGCTACACAGCAGAGACATCTAGCGGTGAAGTTAAATGGTCTGCCAAATGGTATTCATCCGCGAAGAAGCACTGTAATGGTGAAATTTTCAGTCAACTATAACGAAAGTTATAACGAAAGTTATCACAATTTTAAGTTAAAATGGCGGTAAAAATGCACACAGCCAACTGCACAAATAGCCTATGACTACTTAATGTTAAAACTAGATATAAAACTGACTCAAACAGTGAAAGTTTCATGCAAATCTGTCAATCATAACGAAAGTTATCCCACTTTTTACAAAATTAAAATGACGGTAAATATGCACACAGCTAGCTGCACAACCAGTCCATGACTATGTGAAAACTAGATATAAAACTGAATTAAACAGTGAAATTTTCATGCAAATCGGTCAAGTATAACACTGCATACTGCAACTCCAAGCAGTTAGACACTGCTGCCTCAGAAAAACAAAGAGCCTAACACCGCTGTCTACATTGTTTGATGACGAAATCTGATTACGCAGTCTGATTACACTGATGACGAAATGCTGCTGATGACGATTGTAGGTTGTATGACGCCATTTTCTTTTCTAAGTAAACACTGCATTTCAAACAAAAAAAAAAGTAGAATAATGGAGTACAAAGAGCAACATAAGCAAAACATTTTATCATGGTGTTGGTATGTATGCATGAGAGTGTGGGGGAAAAAAAAGTTGCCGTCAGAAGGTTGAAATACCTATGCGGCTTATGAAATGCTCAGTCGTGGTGTGTGTGTGTGTGTGTGTGTGTGTGTGTGTGTGGAGAGTGTGGGGAAAAAAGTTGCCATCAGAAGGTTAAAATACCTATGCGACTTACGAAATGAAACGCTCAGTCGTGGTATTTGTGTGTGTGTGTGTGTGTGTGGGAAATGAAAAAAAAAAAAAAAAAAAAAAAAAAAAAAGAAGTTTGTTTACTAAGTTTGTTTATAAAGTTTCAATGAGTTTCAATTATGCAAATAACCAAAGTTGGTTTACAAATTTTGTTTACAAAGTTTGTTTATAAAGTTTGTTTACAAATTGTGTTTACAAAGTTTGTTTACAAAGTTTGTTTACAAAGTTTCAATGAGTTTCAATTATGCAAATAACCAAAGTTTGTTACAAATTTTGTTTACAAATTTTGTTTACAAAGTTTGCTTACAAAGTTTGTTTACAAATTGTGTTTACAAAGTTTGTTTACAAAGTTTGTTTATAAATTGTGTTTACAAAGTTTGTTTACAAAGTTTGTTTACAAAGCTTGTCTACAAAGTTTCAATGAGTTTCAATTATGTAAATAACCAAAGTTTGTTTACAAATTTTGTTTACAAAGTTTGTTTACAAATTTTGTTTACAAAGTTTGTTTACAAATTTTCAATTATGTAAATAAGTCAAGTTTGTTTACAAAGTTTGTTTACAAATTTTGTTTATAAAGTTTGTTTACAAAGTTTGTTTACACAGTTTGTTTACACAGTTTGTTTACAAAGTTTGTTTACAAATTTTGTTTATAAAGTTTGCTTACAAAGTTTGTTTACAAATTTTATTTATAAAGTTTGTTTACACAGTTTGTTTACAAAGTTTGTTTACAAAGTTTCAATTATGCAAATAACTAAAGTTTGTTTACAAAGTTTGTTTACAAAGTTTGTTTACAAAGTTCACTTTTTATTTATAAAGTTTCAATAAACACTTACCGAAATAGTTGTCACTGGATGCCATCCCTGGATCTGATGTGATCCAATTGTAGTTCTACAACTTTTGCTCCCTTGTTCCACTTACTGATATGACTGTCACAATGATTATGACGTCACAATCATCCGTTCCTATGCAGTGGTTCTCATAGAGGTCATGTCGTTTCTTAATTCTTTGTATGCAGTGGTTCTCATAGAGGTCATGTCGTTTCTTAATTCTTTGTGTGCAGTGAAACTGTCCTTTTCACCCTACTCCATGGGCATTGCCTTAGACTTTGCTGTAGGTATTGTCTCAGGCTTTGCTGTAGGTTTTTCTTTAGGCATTGTCGTAGACGGTAGCAAAGACTATAAACTACTGTAAACAGTCTTTGACGGTAGTTGTTGTTCATTCACTGTAGACATGCTCACTGTTCAATATTTTAATACATAATGATTGTTATGTCTGAGGGTGGGCGTCTCTTATGCTTTATAAGTTGTGTAATGTGCAATCTAAAACTAACGAGATTGTTTCCCAGTTTTTCTGAGTTTAATAGACTCAAATTTTAATCTATTTATTATTTTTTACGCAATCAAAGTGACCCTAAACTGCATTCAAAATCCAATTTTCCCCAAGGATCAAAGGGTACTCAAGCGCAACCAAGAAATTCTGTTAAAATACTCAGTATTTGTTATTCTTAAAATAGACTTTAAACAACCTTAAATTTCCTTTAAATAATCTTTATGAGTACTATTTTGCGCGGAATCTCCAGTGGGTCTGCAGAGTAAAAAGTTGTTATACCGAACCACCGTAGAGGTCGGCTGTTGGACAACAACGCTTTCAACCATTAATTAATATTACTTCCGGTAGACACGGTGAGTAGGAAAAAGTTTGCAGTCACAGTTTTTGACCTTTGTCACAGCACAGCTTTAAAATGTCGAAGGAAACGAAGATCATAACAGCAGCAGAACTTAAGCAGCACAAAGATGCCACATCCCTATGGATTGCCATACACGACAAAGTGTATGATGTAACAAAGTTTTTGGATGAGGTAAGTACGAGCCAGGGGTGCACTCACATACCAACTGGTTGCCATACATGTCAATGACTGTTTAAACGCGGAGTGCTTATTTTGAAACAGTAAGCCCTTTTTTAACCGAATACAGAAATAAGTCTAATCGCACTTTGGTTGTTTCGAATAAAATGCGCAAGAATTTTGAATTTCGACTGCAGGGGAGCCCGGTGAAAACGAAAGAAATGCAGAAAATGAAAGAAAACCAGTCGAATTGTAAAAATCGAGGGTATTTGACTCGAAACACCCAAAGTGTGACTAGGCATACCCTACAATAAATCAGCTTTTAGTCTCCATCACATTCGTAAATGAGTGCCGCCGTGTTGTACGAAGGGGAGGTGAACGAATGGTTACAGTAGATCCAAATTGGTGAAATGAATAAGAACATCTTCCCTGGTTCAAAACAAATTTATTTTGTCAAATATTACAAAATGATATATATCTAAGTCGATAGGGTTCCAAAGCTTGCAGTTGGCTTATTTGGTGGAGTTTGAATTTAGCATTTTGTTGTTACCAATTGCGATCTACTCTAGTCCCAGCGGACCCTTTCTATCTTCCCAGGACAGAAAGGGTCACAGTTCCTTCAATAGAAATAGCCATTGATCTCAATTTTCGAGGCTCTGGATCTTTCGGCGCAGGTTCAAGGACACCGAGGTTCGAACTGGCAGGCTTTTTCTTTAAAAGCACACTGAGAAGTACCCTGGCGCATTATTTTTGACCTCAGCGAAACTCCCAAACTAGAGTAAAAGCGTGGTTTAGCAACTGTGGATTCACTGTTGTTGTGGGCGATAATGAGACATCCTGAACTCAAGAAAACACATACTTTTTGGGCGATAATGAGACATCCTGAACTCAAGAAAACACATATTTTCCTCAGTAAAAAATTGTTATCTGACCATAAAACTTGTGCGCCATAATTTATAATTGGGCCATTTATGTGATGCACCCTTGCTAAAATAACGCCGTTGGCCCCAGTCGTGCGCCGAGATTTGAAAATTGACATCAGTGACATTTACTATTGTAGGAACTATGACTCCTGCTGTCATAGGAAGATCACAAGAGTCATCTAGGACTAGATCTACTCTAGCCAATTCTATCTCCTCTCCCTCGTATAGTTCTCAAAGATTATACGCTCATCAGTTCATTATGTAAAGGGAACTTTGTCATGAAAGGAAATACCGCTGGCTGGTCTCACCGGTACGTGTTAGTAGCCTCGTAGCTCCGATGAAACTCTTCGTAAGTAATTCTGTATATGTAACCCAGGTACACGTAATCCCATTAGCGAACCGCTTCCTTCAGATGGGTGACGCGGAGTACTGAATGAAAGTTACCACCTTTTGTAACGAAATAGGCACTCTGTACTGACCGCATATGGTCCAAAATATCCCCCTCCCCTCTCCCTATTTTTGGTAAAGCATGGTATGACACTTCATACCAAGTGCCTCCTCCTCGCATCCCAAGGTTATATGCGGATTACAGGCTAGTCCAAGTAGCCTGTAGTCTATATATATACGGTACGTCTGTATCGCAGGAAGTAAGAAAATGATACTTTAAAAAATTTCTCAGATCAGGGTTGCAGGTATATCAAAATGTTGTGGGCATGATTCTGAGTAACTTTCGTACTTACCGCTATTTTTAGGCCCCAACCCTTCGGATTGGGGCCTATAGGTGTGGGGTGCCCATCCGTCTGTCTGTCCGTCATCGCTTTATACCCTATGAATTTGGGGGGCGGTTGGGGCCTGCTTGTGTTTCAGAAATACTTACTTGCCGTGTCTGGAATGTTGCTGACTATATAGTCAGTTGGTGACGGCTAGTCGTAAATGACTCTTGCGGCTTTACTACGACAGCAAGCTTCAAAATTCGTACAACGAACTTCCAGTAGAAGTTAATTTACCAGTATCTTCACGCGATACTAGACAGTGGTAGCCTTTTAGAAAAGGTGCCTCACATAAATGATTGCATCATAAACTGTGTTGGACAATTTTTGAAGCCAAACAACAATTTGGCACTGAAAAAAATTTTGTTCTCATGGATTACGACGCCGAATCCATAATTATTCCAAACAACAACAATGCATACACACTTGAAAGAGTACTCTTTAGTCCAGTTTGGAAATTTCGTCGAAATCGAAAATAAGTAATGCCCCATGATTGTTCTCTGTGCTTTTAAAGAACTTCGGTGGTCTGAACAGCGCGGAGGACATTCTATAACCTGGGGACGCTTTCCCACGAGGATAGAAAGAGTCGGCTGAGAGCAGGGCCCATGTTTCTCAACAATCCCGTTGGTGTCGACTAATCAGAGAACAAATTAAAGTGGGCCAGGAGTAGTATTCTCCTCTGTCCTTATTTTTAAGGACGTCCTTATTCTTGAGATTAGATGGTTCATCCTTAATTTTTATCCTTATTTTTAAAAGACTTTGTTAAGTTTGAGGATAGAGTAGAATAGCTTTTTTATCCTTATTTTTAAAAATAAGGACATCCTTAAAAATAAGGACAGAGCAGAATACCACTCCTGGTCTGGATTTCCTGAAGTAATCTCTTTCAACTGGTTAACAAGCCTGACCACAGACCCGTGCGTGCTTCTCGCTAATGTCGGCTGGTGGAGGCATGAATTAAAAAGTCGGTGAGGTCAAGAATTTCACTGAGTAATCTCGATCAAGTGGGTAAATTTGGTTTATTTTACATAGGAAAAGATACAGGCAAAAGAAGTATTATTAGAAAGAGATCATAAATGCTTTCAAACGGTACTTTAAGTGGTGTACACATAGCAGGGTATTCCTCTGTCTATCCCAGTTGACTTCATCAGATGTTGAAAGTAATATTTTTCATGTTTTTGTTTTCAATCTACATAGAAGATGTAGTATATCATTCGAAATGGAATTACGTAACATTAGACAATATGATGAAGTTATGGAGGTATATATTAAAAGTACTTACAAAAGGTTACATGAATCAGAAAATGCAATTACGATCGTTACACACCAGTGATATCATGAGAAAATCTAATTTAATGCACAATTGGTATGATGTGTCGTATACAGTTGATGTATAGTAAATATGTTGATAAAGTATCTTTTACTGAAAGGCATTGTGAAAATTCAAAATATGGACCCCGAGTTTGAATCAAAGTAATAAATAAAAAATAAATAAAATAAAATAATTTGTCTGTTTTGAATTCGCGTCTGATAAGTCAGTTCACATTTGGTAAAGGAAAAAAAATTAATATGCAGTAATCAACCATCTGGGCTTCTAAAAACTAGTTTACATACGAAAAAGTAACATAAAATTGAACAGTGTATCGAAATTAGTGACGTTGGAAATGTTTCAGCTGAGTGTGATTTATGTTGAGGTGTAAGGTCGAAGCCGTGCAAATCACTTTGGCTGTCTGGTTATGGGCTATGATAATCTTCTACAGCCGATGGGTGAATTTGCAAGTTAAATTTCGACCTTGTTTTCCTCGTATTGTCCTGCCTTATTTGAATAAATATATTTAGCACAACCCAATACGGGATAAGCTACTGTCTGTGGCAGCGTTCGAAAAGTCTAGTAAAAAAGTGTTCGCCCGCCGGTCTCCGACCTTCAGAAAGCTGGGACCTCGACGGAAAATCTTGGAGCCCGGCACTTCTTAAAAGAATTTTTTTGTGTTCCTGAATACATAATGTATTACATGGCAACTGTTGTATGCACATAATCACCTAGTTCTTTGGAAAAATAAGCGTCTTGGTTATTTCAAGCAGATACGTTTTCCGATCTTGTGATATACAATACTGAAAATAAATCATTTTTTTTCCATATTTCCAAAAGTTCGCACCACTTCATATAATCGGAAAGCTTTTTGATGTTCAGAAGAGTAATGTCCAGGGACATTGTGACCAGGCGAGATCTACTGAATCACATATCAATGGGCTTGTATGGTCACCTAAAAGTGGTAGTCATATTGTAAAACCGCTTGGTGAAAGTTGAAAAAGTGGTGCAAAATTTTCAAGGAATGCGCGGTCAGAGTTGTTTGAGAAGAAGCATATTGAAAATTGGCTACCAAAAAATTAAGAAATACCTCCCATTTGGTCAAATTTTGGTTGTTCACCAAAAAAAAGGTAACTTTTCACGAGATTTCTTCCTGGTAAACATTTATGCATAATTTGAAGACAATCAGATCAAAATTGTGGGAGAAGAAGTAGTTTGAAAATTGGCAACCAACAAATTTTAAATGGCCCCCATTTGGCCAATTTCTGGCGGATTGCCAAAAAAAAAAGTAACTTCAAGAGAGATCTACCCGGATAACATTGGTACAAAATTTGAAAGATATCAGATCAAAGCTGTGGAAGAAGCATTTTAAGTAAACGTTAACGTACGCACATACAAACGACGGATATCCCCTCGTCTGATGTGATAAGACCAGCCCGACGAAAACAGTCTTCTAACCAAAAAATAAAAAATAAATAAAAAAAAAAAAAACAAAAAAAACAGTGTTCTTATCCAAGGCAGAAATGATGATGGGTATCTATGAGTACATTACAGAAATAAACCACCAAAAAAAAAAAAAAAAAGCTGAGAGGCAGCCGGTTTCCGGACTTCAAAAAAAAATTCGGAGCCAGGGGCTGCGGGACTTTTCGAACACAGAATGGTGTGGCTTGGAAGGAACTGCTGTCTCCGGAGGACATATGTCACAAGATATTTAGTAGTAGGCTTTTGCGAGAAACAGGAGCATTTTGGTGTACTTGCAACTGGCATCTGACAATTTTTGTAATGTTTTCCCAGTGTCTGCCGTACAGGCTGTTTGTGCGGATCACAGGCTGAGGTGGAATCAGCTGCAAACTCCAGACTGTTGGTCAATGGCTTTAGATGCCTTTTTTGGTGTTTATATAATCATTGAATATGTAAATATGAAGCGAGTACGCAATCCAAAGAATCCGGGGTAGCAGAAGTTTACGCAATACTTTTTTATGTTTTGTTCAAAAGTAGTTTTTTTTTTTGTATTTTCGCGGGACCCAAATGTCGGCCTGTCACTTGGGGGCCGTTGTGTCCGGGTCCTTTTCGGGCGGAGCCCATTTGTTTGCGTCATACTCTGTGCCATACACGACGCAAGCAGCGCCATTTTTTTTTTATCGCATCCGTCTGATCATACTCACAATCACATCTATTAATACGCATGTTGACCTCCATGTGGTCTTTAAGCTCCGCGCTTGACGTTGTGAAACAATGCTTCAAGTTTATGTTTCAACTTGTCCCAGCGGCCCTTTGCGGTGTAAACAGTTAAGCCCCATCGCCTGTCCATTACACACGCCAGTTTTTGCCCCTTTCTGTTTTGACATGTTTGAGGCTTGACGACTCATTAGTTGTTGGCTAAAATGATTGTGTAAAAGTACAGCTACAGAGTACTGATATGGGTGATAATTTCTGCCTGTATGTATAAGTGTGATTACATGAATGAGCACAATTTCTTGTGCTTATGACGATAAAGAATATCCAGCCAGGATTTTAGTTTTGTTTGCCTTCGCCTGAAAAAAAAAAAAACAAAACAAAAAACAACAATCTCTGCCGGGATTCTTCAACTGTCCGATAGAAGAGTCTAGGTGGTTACCCCCGGCGGCCTTAACCCATCCCCGCTATGATTAGTCCTTGGTCTTTACCCCCCCCCCCCCCTCCCGGTTCTCACCCCCCGTCCAACATTTTGTTTTCAGTTTAAATTTGGGGGTGGGGAGGGGGGGGGGGTAAAAACCAGGGGTGTAAAGACCGTCGGGGGTAAAGACCGGGGGGGGGGGGTATTGGTCTGTTTCCCCGATAGAAACAGCGTGGCGTGACTTGTGTTGGTAGTCAGCATTGGGGCGGGGAGGAAGTGCTGCTGGAGGGAGGGGAGGGGGCACGTACGTTACGGGAGGGTGATGGTGTGTGTAGCGTGACTTGTGTTGGTTTGCAGCATCCGGGCGGGGAGGAGGTGTTGCTCGAGCAAGGGGGCACGTACGCTACGGAGGCGTTTGAAGATGTCGGACACTCCACAGATGCGCGAGAACTCATGAAGGATTACCTCATAGGTGACCTGGCAGAGGTAGGTCTGTAATACGTAACCCCCTCCCCCCCCGCACACACGAAAAGTAAGTCTGATCCTCCCTCCCCCCACCTCCACTCCAAGCACGACAAGTAGGTCTACTCTCCCCCTCCCCCAACACACACACACGAAAAGTAGGTCTGCCCCCCCCCGTAACATACACACGAAAAGTAAGTCTGGCGTGAAGTTGAGTCTGCCAACCAGCACCCGCCCTCCACCACCCACCTCCCGGGTACTATTCCACTGAGAGCTCGAGGTTGAGTCGAAGGCCTGCGTTACATAATACTTCAGGCAGTCCTTTTTAAGTAGGTTTCTCTACATGTTATTATTTTATTTGGTTGCAAAATGGTAGGTGAAATACAGGAAGTCGGTTTTGAGAAACCCTGGTGTTATATTTGACAGTTTTCAATCCTGCCCCGTGTCCCTCGGGTCTTTCTCCCCGGGTGTCTTTCCGGCCCCCCGCCCGCCCCCCCCACCGCCTGATGTGTTCCAGAACACACGATTAATCAGAGGTTCACTAAGTCGCCATGTTCACTAGGCAGCTGTATTCTGTAAGTAACGGTGTTCACCGGGTTAAGGTGTTCATTGAGGGTTCGCTGAACGGCTCGTGTGTTCACGGAACGGCTCGTGCTTCGGGGTGGCTTTTGACGGATCGGTCCTGCCCGCTCGTGTGCTTCGATCAGAGCATCGTCACCCACTTTGAAATTTGCGGTGAGCGTTTGATTGACATCTGGCATTTGGTGACCAGTTGGAGTCGGGCAAGTAGGGGCGAATGGGGGGGGGGAAGGGGGGGTCTGTCTGCAAATTCATATTGCAGGCATCGTGGTTTTCCCACCGATTTCGGATCACAATTTGTAGTTCCCGAGATCAGTATAATTTTGCAATAAAATTGTTTCACTTTTTTTTGGAGGGGGGGGGGGGTGTGGGGATGATTTCCTTTGTTTCCACATGTAACAGTTGACTGTCGTCTGTGCCACGCTTTCCCGCCAATTTAGGGGTTTTTCCGCTCGACACCTATCGGCAATCTTACTCAGTAGTGACAGCTGTCAACTTTTCTACAAAAAAGACTTTGTAGTGAAAAGCGTCAAGTTGAGAATCGCCCTCGTTGGTCCAAAGATATCCTGCAAAAAAATTCTGAAAGTCAGGCACGTGAGGTAGTAGAACAAATATCTTCAAAAAAAAAAATCTGCGTCCCGGAATATCCTGCAATAGTCACAGTACTCTATTAATTCAGTACCTTGGCGCCTGAATCCCAGGTTATATATGTAAATGTTGTATATGAATGTTTTAGCTGAAGTGTTTATGTATAGATTTTGTTTCTGGTCATGTGAGACGATCCTTGTATCAAGAATCAATTACGTCAGTCACGGGTTTCAGGTGTCGCAAAATTCTGTGCTTTCGGATGACCTTAACCCAAGAGAACGGAGAGCAGCTCCAAAACTGAAATTTTCTGTACTGCCGTAGCCAGCTTCCAGACTTTTCATGTACCATTATGTGGCCAATGAAGGTGGTAAATGTGTGCTAAACCAGTCAGATCGCTATTTTGAACGCCTAAAACCCCACATCTCTAGCGTCCCCAACCCTCCGTACCACCTCCCCTCCCCTCCCCCGCGACAGGGCTTATTAAAATGAGACAAATTTGGAAATATAAATTTTCCTCCAATCTCGAGTTGTCTGAGAATGTAGTCTGCTGCGGGTGGCCCAATATTACCCAAACTTTTGGTTTACAGAGGATGATGAAATCGGGGGTAAAGCATGCTTGCTGTTCTTTTTGCACTTTGTGGCAGACGGTATCGTAATTTTAATTTGTCCCCCAACTGTAGGTTAAAAAAAACTTTGTTGCTTTGATAAAAACGCTCGTCTGCGGTTAGGACGCTCGACGTCAACACAATAAAATGATAACGGGCCGTGGCGAATCTTTCTCATTCCGTGTGTTGGTGTGATAAATGAGGCTCGCTGAAGTGCTTTTCACGGCGGCCATTCACGTAGGCAATTCACCCAAATGTAGGCCTGTGTGTGTGTGTTTCATCTGTATATGGTCTCTCTATTTTATCGTATCAGTGTTTTTGTCTCTCTGATTGTTATCATTTTGTTACGATTTTACGACCCCCCCCCCTTCCCCTACCCCACCCCACCAACCACAACATAAGATGATGGTCTTGTATGCAAGATAAAACGAAGTATGCTCCCATTTATATTTAATTACGGAAGTCGCAGCTGAGACGACGGTATTGTAATTAAAATAGCGAGCATGTCTAGACTCTTGTGATTACGTGCTGTATTGTGAATAGCCAACGCATTTTCCGTTATCACCACAGCGAGAAAATAGCCACGTTTTTTGTCAGAATACGCCTCCCCCCCTCCCTCTTCACTCCTCTCAACCCCTCCCCCCCACCCCCCGGAACTTCATTTACGCTAATGAAGAAATGTCTTCATATTTTCATTCAATTAAAGTTTGATGAGAACAGAAGGGTTTTTTAATGGATGAGGGAGACCACAATTATTGTGTGTTGCAGCATGGGTGGCGTCATTCAGCGTGTACACACACGTTTGTGCTTCAGTAACGATTCTAGTTATCCCCCGTGAAACGGAGGGATATAGGTTTGAGATTGTCCGTCTGTCTGTCCGTCCGTTCGTCCTGCCGTCCGTCCGTCTGTCCGTCCCCTCTTCAAGCTAAGGACTTTGTGGACACCACTTCTATATCAACGAAGCATAATTCAGCTTTCATATTTCATACAGGCAAAATATAGGGTATAAAGATGTGCAACGTCAAGGTTTCAGTTTGATCGAAGCAAAATTGACAAATTGACAGGCTTTTGAAAATCGTCGAAAATAGACATATGTGCACATGTATAGGACTTTGTGGCCACCACTTCTATATCAACGAAGCATAATTCAGCTTTCATATTTCATACAGGCAAAATATAGGGTATAAAGATGTGCAACGTCAAGGTTTCAGTTTGATCGAAGCAAAATTGACAAATTGACAGGCTTTTGAAAATCGTCGAAAATAGACATATGTGCACATGTATAGGACTTTGTGGACACCACTTCTATATCAACGAAGCATAATTCAGCTTTCATATTTCATATAGGCAAAATATAGGGTATAAAGATGTGCAACGTTAAGGTTTCAGTTTGATCGAAGCAAAATTGACAAATTGACAGGCTTTTGAAAATCGTCGAAAATAGACATATGTGCACATGTATAGGACTTTGTGGACACCACTTCTATATCAACGAAGCATAATTCAGCTTTCATATTTCATATAGGCAACATATAGGGTATAAAGATGTGCAACGTCAAGGTTTCAGTTTGATCGAAGCAAAATTGACAAAATGACAGGCTTTTAAAAATCGTCATAAATCGACATATATGCAAACGGAGTGGACTTCGTGGATTAGATTAGATTACATTAGATTAATAAAAAATAGATTCGGGTTATATCTGTTCAAAGACATTTTGTAGTATTGTTGATTTGTCGTTCAAGGAAGGGTGTCCAGTTTCCTGTCAATGGTAATCCATTAGCTTAGATATTGCATAGGGGTAATATTTAGGGTTTCACGGGGGATATTGCTGCTCTCTGACAGCATCTAGTTCATTCCATCTCTTCCTTTTTATCTGTACTTTTTCATGACAATTAAATAAATGATTCTAATAATTATTAATATGGAATAATTTATAATTCTATTATGTTATAATTATAAGATAATTTTGCGGGAAACAGTTAGAATAGATCTGTGGAGGAGGGAGGGGGGGGGGGGGGAGGGGAGGGGTGAAGAAATAATTTTATTGAGTGGTTCTTTAGTTAACAGCTTGCTATAATCCCTGTAATCGTCTCCTTGGTTTGTAGGAAGACAGGGAAGCCACGCAGACACCGGTAAGATCACGCGCGTGTCAGGGGGAACGCGCGCAGTTGTCAATACCAATCCCTCCTCCCCCCTCACCTCCCCCCACCCTCCACGGCAGGGTGTAAAGCTATCAGATTAACCGCCACTCCCCGCGTAAAGCTAGCGGATCTACCGCCACTCCCCGCCTAAAGCTAGCGGATCTACCGCCACTCCCCGCGTGAAGCTAGCGGATCTACCGCCACTCCCCGCCTAAAGCTAGCGGATCTACCGCCACTCCTCGCGTAAAGCTAGCGGATTTACCGCCACTCCCTGCGTGAAGCTAGTGGATTTACCGCCACTCCTCGCGTAAAGCTTGCGGATTTACCGCCACTACCCTCGTAAAGCTAGCGGATCTACCGCCACTGCCTGCGTAAAGCTAGCGGATATACCGCCACTCACCGCGTAAAGCTAGCGGATCTACCGCCACTCCCCGCGTAAAGCTAGCGGATTTACCGCCACTACCCTCGTAAAGCTAGCGGGTCTACCGCCAGTGCCTGCATAAAGCTAGCGGATTTACCGCCACTACCCTCGTAAAGCTAGCGGATTTACCGCCACTCCCCGCGTAAAGCTAGCGGATCTACCGCCACTCCCAGCGTAAAGCTAGCGGATTTACCGCCACTACCGTCGTAAAGCTAGCGGATCTACCGCCACTGCCTGCGTAAAGCTAGCGGATTTACCGCCACTCCCCGCGTAAAGCCAGCGGATTTACCGCCACTCCCCGCGTAAAACTACCGGATTTACCGCCACTCCCTACGGAAAGCTAGCGGGTTTACCGCCAGTCCCCGCGTAAAACTACCGGATTTACCACCGCTTCCCGCGTAAAGCTAGCGCATTTACCGCCACTCCTCGCGTAAAGCCAGCGGATTTACCGCCACTCCCCGCGTAAAACTACCGGATTTACCGCCACTCCCTACGGAAAGCCAGTGGATTTACCGCCACTCCCCGCGTAAAACTACCGGATTTACCGCCACTCCCCGCGGAAAGCTATCGGATTTACCGCCACTCCCCGCGTAAAACTACCGGATTTACCACCGCTTCCCGCGTAAAGCTAGCGCATTTACCGCCACTCCCCGCGGTGGCGGGAACAGTTAATCTTCTCTTCTAGACAGAATATTGAGAATATTTCCTTTGTTCTAATAACAGAGTAATAATGTGCGAATAAAAAAAAAAAGAAGAAAAACAACAATTAAGAGCGAAAAAAAAAAGGAAGAATTAGAACAATAATTAGACGATTAATGGTACTTCCTTTTGAATTGTGAGCAAAAAAAAAAAAAAAAAAAAAGAAGAAATATATATCGTATGACGTCATTGATCACGTGTTGTTGACTTCCTGTTTCAGACAAGAACGTCGCCACCAGATGGAGGTAGCAGTGGCACGAGGTACGTTTCCAGGGCTCCACACCCCCCTCCCCCTCCTCCTCCTCCGTCCCCCCCCCCAGAAGCCGCATAGCTTTCCTCTTTCCGCATTAATTCTGTCACACCTTTTTCACCCGTCCCGCTTTCTGACTTCCGCCACTTGCCCTTGGGAGGGGGCGGAGGTGGGGGGGGGGGGGGGGGCGACAGTTTAAGCCAGTCACTCCCATGCATTTTTACAACCTTCTTCCCTATTAAAGAAATGTGCACCGCGCTTGTTGTGTTCTTGTGTTTTGCGAAGAAGAGACAGTCTTGGTATTTGCGTGACAAACTTTCGGTGACAGTTGAGCGTCGGAGAAAAGTTGGGTTTTTGGGCAACGTACATAAACGTCACGTTATAAAGAGCGTTTTTATGACACGTATGCTCAATGTGTGTTAAAGACGTTAAGTAGACGTTGAATTTTGTTGCAACTTTCAAATTGGCATGACCTTTAACACTGATTTTTAAAGAATTTTGAATTTTTAAGTGTATCGTATATTTTGGACTCCAGTGTAATTTTCGGTACTCGATAGCGGTAAACGGTCTAGTTTTATGTATCTTCACTCAGTGCGCTTTTTAATATTCGACAAAGTTGCCATTAGTCTTGTCTTTCTTGGAAGGGCAAAGATAAACGGTAATAAGCTTCCGGGAAAGTGACTTTACATTCTGCTTCCGTTTAGGTGCACCCTGATGTAATCTCTCACTAGGTGGCGCCGGTCGAACGTTTTCAAATGTACGTACACATCATTTGGCTGTGATATCGTGC